>JARQTI010000578.1:246934-367226 GCA_030142655.1 Trachelus tabidus
CTCTCTCTCTCTCTCTCTCTCTCTCTCTCTCTCTCTCTCTCTCTCTCTCTCTCTCTCTCTCTCTCTCTCTCACTCTCCCTGGGTATAAATAAGCGCATCCATCCATCCGTCTATCTCTCTCACTCCTCGCTCGTGTCGTTCCGGAATAACATATGCGGGCAGATGGTCTCTGGCCTCCCCTTACGACACAGCCACACGTACGAATACATCGATACACCTATACCACGTAACGCCCCTCTCCCCCCTTCTCTTAGCAAGATCCAAAAAAGCCCCCGGCACTGAGCACCCTTGGCCACCCGAAATACCAACCCCCTCGACCGACATCCAACCGGCTCATCCAACGTACCACGCATCACGTTCATCCCTCTCATTCCCTCTCTATCTATCTCTATATCCTCTTATCCTTCTCTCTCTCCATATCCCACCATATACACTCTCTCGCTCTTTCTCACTATTTTCAATCTTTCTATCTGCATCGATGCTTCAACATATCTCCACCCTACCCGTCGGATCGACTTACCCCAGAGCAGCGGTTCTCCCAACCACTTGTTGGGCACAGACTCCTGTTGCGCTTCGACTATTTTTTGTGCTGTACATTTACTTCACAGAACCGTCGGATAAACTTTTTACTGGCCCTACTTTTCACGGAAAGATACGAAAATTCGTCATTTTCATTTTCGTGGTATAATTTATGGACGGGGCGGGGGGGGGAATAGATCCGATAGACACAGAACTGCACGTTGGCTCCCCCCTCCGAGGATTACGAACCAGCCTTAAGAAACTCAGCGAAATTTCTATAAGCGTGAACACAGTTAGGGGAGGATAAAACTCCGCGTGGCGTACGACGCGATTCTTTTGTCCCCTCGTGAGTCCCAAGCAACCCTAGTGAGTCCCAACCGTGCGGGGCCCTAGTCAACCCCTGGCAACCCAGTCCCTCTCCGTCTCTCTCCCTCGTTCGAGTTCGTACGTAACCGAGGGGTTCGCTACCCCTCGCTGCCACCCAGTGCACACTAGTGGCAGCACATGCGTATGCATAACCTCAAAATCCAAAGGCTCTCAAACTGCCCCGTTCACTGCAGACCTCAGTTGACTCCCTTTGCCAGTGCGATCTGCACGTTCTCGGCCGATGGCTGCCGAGTATTCATAAAAAATACTTGGTTGCGTAATTTCTTTATTTATTTTTATTCAAATCCGCTAATAAGAAAAAAATCTTTCTTACGACAAATAACGGTGGTGGAAAATTTTCAAAAATTATCCACCTACCTGATCTCCCGTCTGACAACCCCTGCGCAGCACCATGCGTGTACACCTATTCCAGATCACGAAGTGCGTTCCGACATAGGGTGTAGAGCACCGTGAACATATTTGTGCCATATTGCGACATATGTCACCTGAATATAAAAAATCAGAAAATCATAGCACAAACGTTTCGCATTGGAATTTACGTACGGTGGATATTATCGTGACGTGGCCATACATGGAATTTTATTGTTACGGGGTTGCAGAGCGCCTGCCGATAGGCAAACGGCTTTACAGAGTCTCGCCGGAAGATAGGCAACCACGTCGACTAGTCTCTGCACTGTCAACCGATGACGTACAGAGGGTGCACCGTGCACTTTTTTCCCGTAAGCGCTAACGAAATGCATCAGACTTGATTGCTGATATGCACTTTCGTTGCACTTTAATTCAAGTTTTTCACGAGTAATTGTTCGCATATGCGTGCCTGTGTGTACATATACATATATATATTTTAAATGAGACAGTATGCTCACAAGACACTGCTTATCAAGCATCAATAAATGCATCGTGCATTAATAATAAATTTGTCTGAAAGTGTCGGTGCAACGAAATAACTGTACGAGCTTGTATACTGACATCCAGAGAATGCACTGAACTCCTTTCGTGAATCGAGAGTACTCGTCGCTCCCAGAAAGCGTGGCAGGAGGGCGAGGTGGGGTGGTGCGGGAGACAGGTGCATCGTACCGCCAATTATATCTAAAAGAAGAAGAAAAAAAAGCAGCGAGAAAGAAGGTGGAAGAAACGATGGGCTTAAAGAGAGAAAAAGACGCCGGAAGGAGTACCGGGCACGCGCTTATACGAAAACGTACCCCAAGAATTTGTTGCCGTTCAAATATTTCTCTCCAAATTGAAATTGATCTCGCTCGCGTCATTCGACCGGTCAAAGATGATTTTCTGGATGTCATGAGTAACCAGGGTTCAACGTGTGGATTCGAGTGACGATCTCGAGTGCGAGTCGGAGTCGATCGAAGGCGAAGGAATCGCTGATTGGATTCGTACAGCGATCGCTGCCTCAATACCGTTTACCGTGCCGGCGATCACGAAAAGATAAATAAAAAGAAGAAGACCAGAGGCAAAAAGTTAATGAGCACGGCACGCGCCTTTACCTACCTACCTTCATTCTCTCCCACCTCCATTCACCTCCTCTCTCTCCTTCACCTCCAACACGCCTCTCGCTCTTCACTTTCCTCCCCTCGTTCGGCAAGCCGCTTCGGGACCTGCAGCTTGCTCTCCGAGTGACATCGAAGATCGGTGGCCCGGTTGTTGCTCGTGGAGGAGAGCGAGACGAAGGAACTGTTGACTGGTAGAAGCGAGAGGGCAAACGAGGAATGCGCGCGCGTGCAACGGCGAACGGGATGGAGGATGAGGTGGATGAGGTGGATGAGGAAGAGCGAAGGGACCAGGAGACCAGGAGACTTCGGAGAGCCAAGAGAGTGTGTGGCGTGCGAACAGCAGGTGCACGACCTCCCGAACTAAAAGAACCAGGCCCACGGACCACCTCCTCCTCCTCCCTGTGGACCTTCTTGCCATTGGCATTACGTTTCTTTCCGATTCCTATATACCCTCTTGCGACTGTTTCTTCCGTTTGCCTCGAGTACGTCACTTCCGATTTAGATTGTAATTGAGCAACGATCAAAGGGAGGTGGGAAAAAAATACTTATTCACGTATATGTATGTGTACCGTAGTACATACGTATATGGGAGCACGACGCCTATACCGTCTTTATCTTTATCTTTATGGAAAGCAGGCCGGCTGTATATAGCTATACTCAGTTATTCGCTCACTCGCTCACCCGTCCGATAGGATCTGCTATCCTGAGACAAGGTGTCCGCCTCGTAGCTCGTGGCTCATTAGCCCATTATCGGCTATGATCAGCATTCGTTTGGTGTTTGTTTGGTGTTTCACTTTGGTGCTTGGTACACTCCTCGGCACTTCGGTTGGTGTCACTTGACGGCCATTGGATTCCTTCGTCGATCGCGCTTCCGACCCGCGTAGGGCACGCGCACGGACACCTTGCGTCGCGGCGTCATCCACGCGATGAACCAGCTGCCTACGTACTTGCGTCCTTTTGGTGCTTCTGACGTTTTCACTACGAATTTTTATTGCTCGTCCTTTATCCGTGTGCCGCTCTTACGTTTTCTAATGAATGTACAAGAGGGGGTACTATGTTATATGTATATCGATGAGGAACCAAAACTCTGGCCTAGGACTGTTTCGTCGGCTGGTTTCTGCCGATCGAAAGACACGACGATAACTCGACGTTACTCGTGTCTCGTCTGTTGGCGAGGGCGATAGAAATAAATACGGAGGACGAAGGAACGCGCGTAAGGGGAGTGCAAAACGGTAACGGCGGAATTGAATTTAATTTAATTACCAAAGGTGGGTTAAGTGAGATTCTCGTAATTAGTTTCTCTCCGTGGAAAGAAGTATCGCGTGCACCAAGAGACGCAGGTACGATTGGCGCGGCCGGGTTCTCTTGGATGTTGACACACATTAGGTTTGCCGTCTCGGTGGAAAGTGCGTTTGCTTCTGCATTGGTGCATGTCGGGTAACGAGCGTACGTCGGAAGGCGGCTTGTTTTTCTTTATTTTTTTTTTTCAAAAGTATGTATATAAGGAGAGCGAGAATGCGCTGACAAATTATCTAAAAAAAAAGAAAACCTAAGAGGAAACGTATAACGTCTCGCAAACGGCCAAGCGTAAGATGTCTCTTTGAAATATTTTGGGGTTAGGTCCATCAAGCTTCCAGTTCTCGATCCTTCCTCATTCCCTGTCTTTGATCCTTTGCCTTTCCACGGTTCTCCGGTGTATCATTATGTACTCGCGTGCGCTGCCCCCGGTTATTCTCATCTCGTCCAGGCTTGGTCAGCTCGGCGGAGGCTCGCGATAGCCTCGGCTGAGGTACACGCGCCCACCGAAGAGCGCCTGTGTGCACGGGGCCTTTTTCTTATTCCTTTTCGATGCCTTTCTTTTTTCGGGACTCACGCCGCCGCGGCGAATGGACTCACCGACGAACGCACCGCGCCAGCCTCACACGCGACTACTCCTGGCTGATCCCGGCTTCCCTTAATAAATAGCCAAGGCTTCGCGCGCGAAGCCCGTTCCCAGCCTAGGCCGAGGCCAAGGGATTTCCCGTCTCGCTCTTGCGGTCCGTGTCACCAAAGTTCTTCGCATTCGCTTGGAAATAAGAAGTGGCCTCCCGCTGACGTACATGCTTCTTCCTGGTACCAACTACGGGTGGACGTGTCTCGATGTTTTTGGTCGGGCGTATTTCGGGCTGGCGGAGCACTTCGTAAGGTTGGTGCAGGTTGGTAGAGATCAGTGAGGGCGCAGGCAACGGTGGCGGCGGCATCGTACGCGGTCGTAAAGAGTATACGGCGTATTCGAAGGAGAGCGAGAGAGAGAGAGAGAGAGAGAGAGAGAGAGAGAGAGAGAGAGAGAGAGAGAGAGAACCCGACTGGGACCAGCTGAAAGAGGACGAGACGAACTCGTGTGAGTTCCTCCTGCGAGGCCGGGAGGCAGGAGGACGGAGGGAGGTGAAACGGAGAGTCCGAGTTCGGTGGGAACCTGAGAAGTTGCTGCCGCTGGGAGCAAGAGAACTGCCATGAGAAAAAGATGGGAGTGAGATGGGGAGGTGGCGGCGGAAGTAGCCAGGACGGGATTGGAGGACGGCGTGCGCCCGTGCCCGCGCCTATCGCTGAGTACGCCGGGCCTCGGACTTTTTCGAGATAGATCTCAACCCGCAGGAAGGCTGCCAGGACTAGTAGAGCGGCCTAGAGAGGGTGAGAGAGAGAGAGAGGAAGAATGCCTGGGCTAGATCGCTTATCGTAGGAGGGACAAGGAGCGAGAGGCCAAGCTTAGGAAGGAGCTAGAGGGAAATATGATAAAAGAGAAATAAAGAAGGAACGAGGCAGTCGAGTAGGCAGGAGGGCGGCCAAGCGAGTAAGCAGCGTCTGCTCGAGAAGGGCTGGAGTGAGCGAAGGAAGGTACGAGCGCGCGTCAGTCGCGTGGCCAGATCGCTAGTGCGCATGCGCCCCCTCCACTCCATAACGTGGCCTGATCGATCCCTTGACCGTTCGATCGCTGGATCATCGGATCGTTCGTACTGATCTTCGGCGCGATAGCAGGGAGGTGGCAGCTGAAAGAAAGCCTCGAGGAAAAGGTGCAACGGAGAAAGTATCTCAGCCGGGTTTCGCTGTCGATTTTGCCGAAATCATTGCCCGATTTGACTCGCACAGCGCTTACGATGCGGAGGCACCTTTAACTTTGCTCGCGTAAGCGGCACCCAGGACCTTGCCTTACTTGTAATGTAAACTGGCATTACCCAATTGCTTTGCTGTGGACTCGTGCGCACGTCACTTTCGTCGATTTGGACTTTTACTGCGTTCTCCTTGGTATAAGCACTGCGCACGTGTCCCGTACGCTCCTGAATGGGTTCAGGAGTCTCGTTACACGGGCTACCAGCCAGCCACTCCATTGTTTACTCGGCGAACTCGCCAAAGAGAGAAAATCGACTGATGTCGCGAAAATGCGTATACAGAGCCAGCCAGCCTAAACGCACCAGTCGCGCTTTACGACTGTCGTACCGGCATTTTGACTTAGGGCCAATTGACATTGTCATCGCACCAAGGGTACGGAAAGTTGCAAAAAGTATATTGGCGAATTACGCAACACCTGCGAAATGGACGAACGCGAAGAATCGCTGACAACGCGAAATAAATTCATGAGATTTCGCGGTTTGCTATACCTGTCGTGAGTGCGAGAGAGACAGACCTATCGGCACTTACGTGCGTAAGACAAGGACAGAAGTACTCGCGATCGAAATCCTAAGGGATACCCTTTCTCGAATCGGCTCTTCCGTACGATCGCCACTTTGATTTGTCCGATGGACCATTTTTTAAAAATATCCCATCAAGATCATCCCAATTCCATCTAACAATCAGAGATCAGTTCCGAGTAGATCTGCTCTCATTATAACCGTTGGCTTGCAATTAACAGGGTACCGGCCACTACCACATTCCTTCGGGGCGCTCTATTGGACTAAGAAGATTCGATAATACTGGTCCATGGGCGCACGTCCGATCTTCTGCTTTTATCCCATTGTCAGCTAATTCGATATAACGAATCGGTGCTCCCGCCGTGATGGCGGCTGCGAGCGGCAACGACTCTTTGGCCTTCTCCCGGTCCTCTCACTCTCTCTCTCTCTGTCTCTCTCTCTCTTTCCCACTACCTCCCCTCATCCCCCATCGGAATCTCTTTGGAATCTCGTGGCTACGCGAGAACGACCACCATCACCACGGACTCTTCTTGATTAGCTCTCCCACAAGGCACTCGTGCGCGCACGCACTCACACCGTTAAAGAAATAAAAAAAAACAGATCCCGGCTCCGTAGCACCCTCCGAAGAGTGTGGATGCTGAGAGGCCGCTGCATCTTTTCGCTCCTTGGCTCCCTTACCAACGCGAGCATCTCTCTTATATTAATAATTGCATCGCCCAAACCTGTCCGGGGCGTATTCGCGCTTGTGAATGATACACGTACGTGGATCCACATATGCCTGGCATGCCCCAATATACAGTACCTGTAGGCACTGTACCTCAGCACTGAGTCCCTAGACCGTTGGAAGATTGTGTGGTTCCCGTACATAATTATCGGTCAAGAGGAAGGAGAGGAGAAGGAGAGAGAGAGAGGGGGGGATGCTGGTAATCGATGCTGGACCGGCAGCTCTCGCGTGCCAGGGCTCTACCAGGATGCTGCTGATACATACAGCCCATCACGTGGACGTGGTTTGGGTTTTGCACCGGTTTGGAAAATCACAAGTGCCCGCTTTACGCTACATTGCTTCGTGTAGCTGTTGCTTCCTGAGTGCAGGGAGCTACAGGGGGCTACAGGAGTGGGCTAATCTCGTTGGCAGGAAACAGCCCTTAAACGCGTGTATGGATATACGGTACTGGTGCACTTGAGAAGCGAGATGAGACTCGGAGTGGGATGAGCTGCTAGTTTTTCTTTGAGTCCTAGAAAAATATTATCGCAGCGAGAACCAAGTTACCTCGTGGCTGTGTTCGCTTCTCGGGATTGTGTCCTTTGTAAAGATTCTTTGATTTCGAATTTTTCTCCGTGGACGTTCCTTCGTTTGGAGACTTTCGACTTCATTCTTTTTCCATTGACGGATCGCGTTTCCTTTCCTTTTGGTTTTTCAGGATATTCTGGACCCGACCTCTTTCCCCCCCTACTGGGTACTCACGCCCCAGCATCGTTGACCGCTATTATTATGCCTTTCTACCATTCTGCCACTTCCAGTGTACTCCTGCCATTCCGTTGTTCATTTCCTTGCTTGGTTCTCCTTGTCGCTCTTTTGAAATCTAGAAAGAAGCCCCCCTTGTGTCAATGAGATGTGAAAGAGAAGGAAAGGAGAATGAAATGAGCGCAGAGCTGAAAGTCCGTGGGGAGCCGAATTACTGACCGACTGCCGGAGCCTGTGGATCTTCGGAGTTTTTGCCCTGTGAATGATCGAGGGATCGAGAGATCGGTTGTTGATCATCGCGGAGGTATATGGTGAGGATCGTTGGGAATACTGGAGGCTTGGGAGCAGGGAAAAAAGTCTTTGTTTTACTGACCCACTTTTTCCAGCTTGGTCCCCGTCTCCATAGCAGCAATGGCAACTTCTGCTGGGCTTAATTTATCATTTTTTTTGTTTCCGACTAAGGATCTTCCTCCAGGTGGTCGAAGGGCTGCTTGTGTTTAATCGTCATAACGATCGGTCCATTTAATGCGGGCGCTGCTGGCTAAGTTAATGATTTAATGAATCTTAGGAAGAGCGATCGGCCAAGTCACATCCTTTGGCAAAGTCACGTCCTCTTATTTAATTATACTGATCAACGTGAGTTAGGAGACGGGATAAATATTATGAAAGATAAAAATAAAAAAATAATGAAAATTTTAGATCAGAGGGATGCTGCTGAATTATCTGTGCTAAAAGAATCAGCAGATACACGCGCGGGGATCGATTCGGACACTGCAGCATCTGTTTGAGATACGGATCGACTGTATTCTATAGATTCGAATCTATAATTAGTGATCACGTTACAGCGCGGGATTCGTACAACTCGTTAATCATCGTAAGAACACAAGATGATGATACGATGATTTAAGAGCCAACTGGCAAGAGCAACCGGGAGCGCGGAAAAGTGTATGACGATCTAATGATTTTCAATAAAATTTATATGAAAAATTATAGTAGTCAATATTCCAATAGAAATGAAAATGATACAAACGGAGTCATTCCGTGTAATTGACACATTGACTCACTCGTATCCGAATCCGATCAGTGATCTCTCTACGGATACAACACACGCCTAGTCGTTGCTCCCAAACTGCAGCATCCATATTTCCATCTCATCTGTGACATCTGGACCAAAGACGTTCGTAAAGGAAGAATCACTGAGAAAACACGTAAGAGCAACAAGGATGATGTATCTTCTGCAAAGTCATCTCAGTAGACCATCATCGAGGGAGTTATGGATGCTGCGCTACTCTGTGCTGCGGAATCTCATTAACGTGTGAGGGGCAGGGCCACACGGGGGCTGCCTTTCTCAATCTTCAAGAATATCTAAGCACTTTCAGTGCCCGAGATTCTGAGATTAATACTCCAGTTTCCAACGTGGGAAACTGACGGTACGATCTTTAGAGGAAAAAGAAACTGAGACCTCCCTTCGAGCATCGTCCGCTGGACCAGATCTAATCTAGAATGATTTTGAAAAAGAGATGGTGCTGGCGTACAAGAGAGATTTCAAAATAAGAGAGTAATGAGTTAATGAGATTCTAAAGGATGAGCGATCACCACTCTGAAGGGAGATGTGGACCAATGCGGTTTGTAAAAAATATTTTATTTTTATTATATTTGCCCCTTCGTCCCTTTCTTCGCGAAGAATAAATTTTTCCTTGAAATTATTTCCAAGTACAGATGTAACAAATAAGGGCTTCAGCTTCTCAAGTGTAAGAGAAGTAACCTCGTATGGGACGGGTCTAAAGAATTCTCACACCTTGTCGACTGACAAGAGAGTCATCAATCTGATTAGGATGCTGCGTCTATAGTACAGACGTATACACTTTTCTTTTGGTTTCTAAGATAAGAGTAAGTGCTCATCTAACTCCTTAATAGCCGTGTAACATAACCATACGTTTTCCGAGACGCTTATAGTGCTGATGGGTTGGTAGAGAGAAATTTCAAGTAGTTAGATATCTAAATACACCAGGGCGCTAAAGGATGCGCCATTTGCAATATAAAATACAACTGACCTACGTGTCTGTTCGAATCTTCGATCCTGCGACACGAACTTGGGCCAGAGGAACATGAAGACCAACTCACCGCTCGCGGATTCCCGTCGACGGAACGTTGACCGCTCACCTGCAACATCCTGTCTCGCCTGCACTGTCTTTTGGATTCTTGTATTCTTGTCCTCCTGTTGTACCCTTCATCCTTTTCCACTGCAGCTCTGCTCATTTCACTTTACACAATTCACTACATTGCTACTCACTTCACTTAAGACAGTTCATTATATTGCTATTCACTTCACACAATTCACTATGTTGCTGTTCACTTCACTTCACACGATTCACTATGCTGCACCACTTGCATCACCTAAATTAATAGAATGAATTATATTGTTGCATTTTATGTTTTAATAAATATACTTAATATTGGATGATACGATCAATATTAAATACATTATTTGTTCCGTGCTTTAAGTATCTTCAATAAAAATTATTACCTTGTATGGTATGCGTACTAGCAGAAATTATTAGACTGGTCCTACCGCTCCTCCAGAGATCAACATTTATGCAGTATCCAAGCATATGTCACTGTGACCACATTATATAATATTTAGGTTCATCTGAGAAATTATTAAATAATATGCACTGTTCTATCATGCTGCTACACTACTGTATACATATTAATACTCATAAGGAAGTACGCACCTAGTTTGTAGTCGAATGCTTAATCTTCATCCGAGTTATGAAAATCTAACTTGTTGGATGTATACGTTACAAGCTTAGTTATTTTTCACTATAAAGAAAATGATAGAGATATTGAAAATCAATGGTAAAGGTCAAGGGACTTGCACTTAACATTTAAAGAAAACTCATGGGATGTAGTATAATTCCTTAACACATCTGGCAATATATTTAATGCATGCAAGACAATTCTCTTAAGAAATAATGGACAAGTACAAAGAGCATAGAGGTAGACAAAGACAGTGTCATTCTACCTGTTGCAATAGCAGAAGAACAAAGTCATTTCGACTTATCAGCTTCATGCAAGAATCGGTTTAGCTATCAGATTCAACAAATAAACACAATTTTCAACTGAAACTCTAGTTGTCTAATCTCGTTAGCAGCATAAGTGCTGCGATTCCTCATAGTAAAATAAAATGCTTTGTCAATCTACCACTAAAGTGGCTAACGGCTACAAAAGGGCTATGTAAATTCAAACACACCTGAATGTACACTTGCGTGAGAATACCATGACCACTTAGCAGTTTCCGTAGCGATGATTGAACCACTTTAACTTTATTTTTTATTACTTTACGAAATACAAATGCAAATTTCTTGCAAAAAACTTGAGGACTTCTCGGTGGAAAAATGGTTGACTCGCGTCGCGACGTCACTGCTTTCCTAATAATCCCGCCGTACATTCTGTGACTTTACTTAGCAACAGTGTATTACAAAAATTGCAAGAACTTTGTGCCACTCGCTGATCACTACATATCACTTTGCAGATGAAACAATGTCACTCACTCTAAATAGATATACGTTCAAGATGTCTTGCATTGTGTTTTTTGTAATTTCGACGGTCAATCTAAGTTATGCAACCTTCTATAACTTCGCGGACTCTATGAGGAAAAACAATATCCGTCCTTCTTTCTTTTATAGCTGCTTATTTGTAAGGGAGATGTGTCGGGAAAGACAGTGTGTTTGTAGGCGCTACCGTTCAGGCTGCGTTTAAAAAATTACAACTGATCCCAGTGGCACTGGTTTCGCTTAACGGTCTCGAATTCAAATTAGACATTCTTAAAAGATGAACAAGTAATAAAAGGAGTATTTGCTGTTCTAGCATAAATCGTACAATTGTCTTGTCGTTATTGAAATTCAGAAACTTTGTATTAATAGCAAACAGTTAAATTTTTGAAATTTCAGTTAAATTTAAATCCTCCCGCAATGCATTATGGGTGAGTGGGTGTGAGGAACCGTTGAGGTCTCCGCGCGGGTAACGGCAAGTTGTCTGTGCGTAATATCGCCGAGTATCTTTGTAATTACTAATTAATTTTTGGAAAAGTAGTGTAAATTCATGTTTTAATTGTTCCGCGTAGTGCTCCCAAGCTCTGGAAGTGCTGTAGTACACAAGGAGTAACGGTGAGTCGAAATATTTGCAAATTTATATGAGGCATTTAACAATGGTCGTTTATACATGTCATATCGCAAGAACGTATTTCTTTACTCTTGATTTCCGACTGACTTTGGACTTTATTATTAAAATGCAGCTGCAGAGACTAGTCTTTTCCGGTGTTTAGTTGTTCGGTAACTGATTCTACCGTTTTCATTTTTATCTCTTACATCAGTTACGCAACATTTAGCATGGTGTTATGGCCGCCATTATTTTTCCATTAGTTCGACTCAGCTTTTAAATGCAAAAAAATATACAGTTTATGACGATTCACAGTAATTCAATCTTTGTCAGATGCTGTACAAACGTATGATTTTTAAGATATTTTTTTCCATTTACCAGGTACGATAAGTGGTGCAATAGTGAACAGTGTGACAATCGTGTGAAGTGAAGTGAAATAGGTGCAAGTGCAAAAGGATAAAGGGTGCCACCGGAGGACGGGAGCACGAGGTTCCGGGAGGCAATGCAGGCGACACAGGATGTTGCAGGTGAGCGGTCAGCGTTCCATCGTCGGGAATCCGCGAGAGGTAAGTAGCTCTTCGTGTTCCTCTGGCCTACAATGCTATTGCAGGACGAAAAGTTCCAGCAGGCAGAGAAGTCAGTTGTATTTTATATCGCAAAGGACGCGATGATTCGCGACTTGATCTTCACTGTGTCCAGTATTTCATGTAACGGTTGCATTTCTAGAGGAGTTTCTTCTAGTTCAACGCGCATCGTTCAAGCTTTTATCTTACGTGTTAAACACGAAGAATTGTGTGCCAGTGTTTTGATGGAAGTTTCTGTGCATTTCTTTACTACTTATTTTGCCAATCTGAATAAGGATGAACCATAGCGTTTTCAGGTTTTGCTTCCACTGTTTCCTCAGGTCATTTTTGAATTTACCTTTTTGTCTTTATTCTTTAACTTTGACATTTTCATTGAACAAAATTTCAAACTGTTTTTTTTCAATCCTTAGCTCACTAGACTCCTTATTAACCAGCGATTAACTGCTTACATGAGGATGTCTGATGTTTTCACTGTCACCAAATTCTCCAGTAAGTATTGCTATTTAGGACAAGTGTGTTTCACTCGTTTGAGAATTATTTCTAATAAGAGCGGCACCTTGTCTGTTCTAAGTTTAATCTGCTTGCTGCTGAGAAAAAGCTTTAAATAACAACTAGATTAAGTCCGTTGAGTTTCAGACCAACAAAATAAGAAGCTTGCTCTCCCGTGAAGGAAACGTAGGAGGGTGATTTCAGGTAGATATTGTGGCAGCCCAAGGGCACTAACCCTCGGCAGATCCTCATTGAAGTAAACGTTAATACCCAAACGATTTCATGTTTGAGTTTCTATACCAGCTAGGATTCCGGGTCTGTTTAAACATACGTAGATTTAGGATGGGACAGATCGAGTAATCAAATAGAGAAAAAAGTTCTTATATCACTTATACCTTAGGTTGGGCACACGGAATTCAATACCGTCCGCAAACTTATACCTCTCATTCATAAAGGCTGGTTTGCTTGATTATTTGTGGATTGGGTTCGTTTCTTGCGCACGGAATCGCGTGACCGGCAACGACCCCCGTTCGAGTTGCGGGTTCGGCCATTGGACTGTAAGAAAAAATTCCATAGGCGCCGACAAACTGGACGATTACTAAGGGGGGTAGAGATATTTTTAGATGAATTTTATGGTCAGTGATTGGGCTTGAGAGAATCCGGTGCGATAAGCTGATTAAAATTTTCATAGAAATTTGAAAATTGCAACAATAATACCTGTAATATTTTCATCTACAGTCAAATGACAATCCTGTTAGGTCTAGCGGTAATGCATGCAGTAACTATACCTAGGTAATGTTAAAATGCAACTCAAAGTGTAAAGTGGCCGTTACGGTAGGTCAGTACCTGCACTTAGAATTAGTACCCAGTTTGGTCTGCCTGGGCTAATAATAAGATTCAACTGTATAATTTGTCATAGTTCATTTATACGGTTTGGGACCTATTGGATTTTCTTAATTTATTACAGGTTTATTAGCAACGTCAATATCCACTGTTGCATTTCTATCAGTACCGTTACACTAACCATATAATGATTTTAATGACACTCACTTGCCACATTCAAAGTGAATTACTGGTGACTAGGATACCAATCACCTGGCGAAGGCGTTACTCGACCAGAAACGACGTCCCATAATAGTAAATATGAATAAATTATCAAGGATGAAGGTGAGTGAATAAATGTAAGGATAGGTTGAAAATAAAAATATTAATTATGTATACATAACATTCTCTCATATATTTAACAGATTGTAAGTCAATGTCGAATATTAATTATTTTCAAAAGGCACTGGCATATGGGAATTTCTATGAAAACCTATAGACTTTTCTTAGCCATAAGTCGGCTGGTATTTTTCTCTATGAAAAAAAAAGGTCTATCCTCGTTTACAATTAAATAAATGGCATCCGCGCCATCGTTAGGCTCGTTCGCGAGCAAGTCAATAAATAATATGTATAGCACTTTAAGGCAGGCACTTTGAATGTGAAAAAAAAAGGGAACAGAACCTCATACTCTCTAAGGATGAGGTCGACCTCTAATCCTAATCGTATCTCTCACTTATCTCTTACTCGCCCTATGCTTGCTCATCCTCTCTTCCCTAGATACTTACATCCTATATGTACACTGGAGTCGCGATGAGTAACAGGTCTCGTATATTCCCTAAATTAAAATTAAAGAAACGTCTAAATCTACGCTGGCTGTTGCGTGTTTGCTATAGTGGCTGCGGAGTTAATTCTAATACAAGTTGTCTTTTTTTTTTTTTAATCTTCATGGAAGCAGAAAGCAACGTTGGGCCATCTCAAGAGTGAGCATCTTCCGTAGAACGTGTATGACTAGATCACAGTAGGTGGAACAGCCGAGATTCTATGATTGTCCTCGATTTTTCGGTAGCTTCGACTCTTCGTTATCTTCGTGCCTTGGTGTTCTCTCAATTTTTCTTTTCTCTTTAATAAATTTTCCGATTCCTGAAAGCAGCAATAAAATAATGATCAGCGGTGTGCCTTTTCGGATTTTTTTTTTTTTTTTCAGAATTAACATTGACATTAGGTCCAAGCATGGTTACGCTGATTATCGAACGTATCGGTGGTGGGTTCGTATGGAGAAAGTGGAATTGATAAACGGAGAGAGGAAAGAGACGTAGGTAGTAGCGGCTAACGCGTGCGCAGGTTTTCGAAGCGGAATCGAGCCCAGGTATACGGGAGTAGAAGTAAAAAGAAGGAGCAGGAGATGATTTCAGGTAAGGGCGGTTTTATGAAGGGAGTCCCCCACACGGTTCTCGGGGCCAGACAAGAAAGAAAAGAGAAAGAATAGCATACCGGTTGAAAAACCGACAAAAGGGGGGACTGGAATATCCTGAACGATGCATTCAGGTTAAATGCAGCGCGCGAGACGAAATCGTTCGGGAAAGAGAAGAGCGACTTGGCTGAGCTGGAGTAGATCAGGACCCCCGACTCCCGAGAAAAAGCCCCGGAGGACCCCATGACACCCCATGACACAAACCCCACTAAATCCCAGGTCACCATGAGACCAGTTACGCAGTCTGTAACGATGCGGTGAGATTTGGAACTACTGAGAATAACGGTTCCGACCTGGATGAAGTCGCAGGGTTAAGACGGTTCGTATTTATATCGGGAATCAGTGAGACTTCGAGAACGAGTGGACCGAGCGTCATTGGCACCGTACGTAACTCCGGATGCGAATGAGGATAAGGGAGGAAAGAAGGAGAGGAACGAAGTAAGAGGTTCTTGGCGGTGGTGCCGAAGTAGGAAAAGGAGGAAGGAGCAAAAGCGTGAAAGAAATATCGCACAAAAGCTTCGCTTCTCGGGTGTATGCAGGATGCTGAATGGAGTCTGCGATTTGAATGGCCTGGGAGTTTGAGCGAGGGGTCGCAGGGCATTGTGAGGGCAAGGTCACAAATCTAGTCAGAAATTTCTTTGAGCTTCCTCGACAGAGAAGAAGAAGAAGAAGAAGAAGAGGAAGAGTGAGAGGGAAAGGAGGTAGGGGGTGGGGTGGGAAGAGCAAAGAGAGTCAACATTGGTACAGGATGATGTAGTTAGGTTAGAGGTCGAAGGGATGAAAGAGATGAATTTTTGAGATTAATTGCGAGAACAAACCTTGATCGATAGAAGAACGGGGAGACGACAGAAGAGAATGCGGATGCTGGGGATGTGACAGTGACGATTGCGAGCCGAAGGTCCGAAGCCTCGAGACGTGGTCCATCCTCATTGACTCTGCTGCCACCAGGAGATGACGTCCAGCAGTTCCTCATCCTCGGGACTCATGGGCTCGTAGTTGTCGTAACTGTCGGAGTGTGAGGCGTAGATGGAGGCGGTGGTACCGGAAGTGGGACCACTGCCGCCGCCGTATCCTTGGCTACCGGCGGACGAGGCGTCGCTGACGAAGCTCGGCGTGGGTGAGCTCGACGCTTCGGAACAAGGCGCCGCGACGAACGAGGATGGACTGCCGACATTGGCTGCACGTTGCAACTGCACGTGAAGCTCATTGGTCTGGGTCTGAAGATCACCGTTGCTGCTACCGATCAGTCTCATCTGTTGCTGCTGCTGCTGCTGCTGCTGCTGTTGCTGCTGATGATGATCGTTGTGATGGCTGTGATGATGATGATGGTGATGATGGTGAAGGTGATGACGATGATGATGGTTGCCACCGTCCGTAATGAGATCCAATTGCGAGTCGGTATTGGAGGATGCCGGGGACGTCGATGTAGACGAGGAGGATGACGAGGACGACGAAGAGCAGGAGGACGAAGGCGACGAAGCCGAGGACGACGAGGTCATTGTACCGGTGTCCGAAGATGTGCCGTCGTGCTCGTCGAGGAGTCGCTGAAGACTTCTGATGTACTCAACGGCCATCCGGAGGGTCTCGACTTTTGAAAGTTTCTTGGAGGCGGCACGTCCCGCGGCGGTGTTGGAGGCTGCGGCTGCTGGCGTAGGGCTCGTCGAGACGCTGGCCCCCAGGGCCTGCGCAACACTTTGCGGTATGTGCTGCCGGAGCGTCGCGAACCCGTTGTTCACCTGCTTCACGCGATTCCTCTCGCGCGCGTTGCGTCGCGCCACGGAAGCTGGCTGATGCGGAAGCGTGCCGTACGGACTGGACTGCGCGTAAATCTTGGACCGCTTGCAGCCGTGCATCTTGATCTCGTGGTTGCTGGCTCCGACGCCAACGCCGATTGAACCGGGAACGCTACTCGTGGAGACGATCACGTTGCCACGATGAGATTGGGGTCCTGCCGGTCCGGTCAGTAATCCGTGATGCTGTTGCTGGTGCACGCTCAGCATTATGGGTAGTCGATTCAAATCTTCGTCCTTAAGTCCCACTAAAGTCATATCACAGTTATCAGTCCCCACTGGAGGCGTGTCGCGTTCGCGTGCCCGATCCCTCCTTTATGCGTGTCAATGAGGCTCAGACCTTGGGTGTAAACTGTTGTCTCTGTTGCTCTATGTCTGTTTCTCTCTTTCTCTCTCTCTCTCTCTCCCCCTCCTTCTATGTATGCGTATTTCCTCGCTCCTTTTCGCTCAGCTTCCCACAGAGCCCGAGCCTTGTCAGGCCGCGTGTGTAGCGCGTAGTCAGTACGAGTAAACACGGTAAAACCTTGTTGCTTAGATACGTGCAGAGAATCCTCGAGTAAAACTTTGAGAAAACTTATTGTTTGCCTGGATTGCACCCTCAATGCGTACTGTATGGTCGTACCTCCCGAAATGCCTTGCCAAGGAGGGTTCGGGGCCTTATATAGGCGGGCGGGCACGCGCCTATCCCCACCATCAGGCCCCACACTCGATCGGACCCTAAACCCCACCGGTCCCCCGACCCCGGATCCCCTCCATACCATTCAGGCCCAAAGGCCCTACGCCGCATCCGAGATTCTCATCTTCGTAAAATCAAATTCAGCCCGTTTCTCGTTGCTGGCTCGATCTGCATTGCTGATCGCTCGTAGCTCGATCAGACGTCATGCGCGAATAAAACACTTGCATTTTGACGAACACGTGACTCTCCAAGAGTCACTTTTTTATTTCTTCCCCCACCCCGCTACAATTACAATTTTCCTTTGTCTCGTTCAATTTCTAGGATCTTTATGATTTTTGAAAATTATCCACAGACAACGTTCAGACGTCATCGCTTTGATCCGTAATTTCGAAAAATGTCTCAATTGAGATGAAAAAAAGGATTTATCGAACTACCCAACGGTAGTCCCTACACTCCTAGGAGTCTGGCCCTGAATGAGAATCACTGCCGCGGAGGGTCTGTATCCCCGCCAGTCGGCCTTCTCGGAGAACAAAATTTGAACAGTTACCGGGAGGAAAAAAGCTGGTCCATAGGTGGGGGCGAGAAGAACACGAGGGGAGGCTGCGAGACGCGAGCCGTCCTCCCCTCTCTGCTCCGTGGCGCGCGCCGATCCCTCCTCGGCCCTCCACGGCCCTGCTCACCCTGAGGTACACTGGGGCCCACTAGGGGCCACCAGGGGCCTACACGCCGCGCGTCCACGCACATACGCACACCTACATAACCAGTATATACCACATGCGCGTACGCAGGTAGACACGCACGAACCCTCGTACCCACCTATCCCCATATCCACATATCCATGTAGCTACGCGGACGGTGGCATTCAACGAACAGGTATACCCTATTCCCTTTATCGAACTTGAGTCCCAGTAACTCACTGCACTCCCTAGAAACGATGACGAACTACTTTTCCTGGGACATTATTTAAAAAAAAAAAAATAGTAACAGGGGTCGGGGGATAAGAGAAACGAAGGAGGGTGTTGTAAGTGACTCTGGGCGAGTTTGCATGTGAAATTCTTAAGAAAATTCCCAATGCCGAGTAACCCCGGGTCTACTCTTGATAGAGAGAAAAAAAAGAAGATTTCTTCTGGAAAAGCATTAGTGGTACGGGGCCTTATAGGGCCCCTCGGTCCAACCGGCGAACCTTTCGTTACTCCGCAGGTAGACGATCGCACGTTCGTGTTAGGACCTCGTGAGGATTTATCGGAGCCCGTACGTCGGGGCCTTACGGCACTTCAGGCCCATCGCCATTATCCCACGTGCGGCTAAGCAAAACCTATGGGACCCAAAGTGAAGTCAGGTTACGTAAGGTAACGCATGCAGGGGACAGCAACGTTAATTGTTGCTTGGCTGGTATCGAAGTATTGGGCCTGATAAGAGACTTTGGCATACTCGATTACGGCCCTAACGGTCACTTACGAGTACCTTCACGAAGTATCTTCGAGGGAGTTACACGTTTACCTACTATCTCAAATAATGACACGGTACCTGCTTCTTGCGGTTGAAACTTGCCTTGGTAGGAGTTTTTCCATTATTTCCTAGGGCAACGATGGGACGCCTAACCGATTCCCTTGTAAATCATCCAAGGGACCAGGCTACGCCGTAATACAATCAGGCCCTTCACTCGTACGTATTTCACCACTTGTTCGCCCAACACTGTCGAGACCTTTGACCTTTTCCATTATTAATATGCTTCTGACCCCCCCAGTCCATTACCCAGAGAAATCAGCCTATAATCCCGGCACTTGTCCTTCGCGCTTACGGTTAAACAATATTTGCAGGTTGAAGGGGTGCGTCGGGACGCCGCGGGACGTCGATAAGACAATACCGAAACCCTTGGCTGTTCGACAATGCCAATCGAACCATGAGACAAAGTACTGGCGACCGATACAGTAAAATCAATAATATTCATTCGAGTCCTGAATTCAAGTTTTGACGTCTAAAATCGAGATGAACGAGACCAAAATTTTTAAGAGGACGACGGGTAAGGATCATCCAGGGATTAATTCCCAAGCCAGTAAAACGTCCGAGTCAGACGTCCGGTCAGCCACTCACTTTTCCAAGGGATCGTAATGGCAGTGCTCGTCGGCCCTCGACATTATCCGACGTAGCTTGGCCTCTAGAATTTATACCGTAATTATTTTTTCAAGCCTCCGAGAGCCAAAGCTCGTTGTGGGACGCGCCGGTAATTATCATGAAATTAATTACCGGTTGAGTGGTAAGATGAGCGATGCTGCTGCGGCACCGGGTTGTATAAACTTCTGTGTGTAATGCACCCGGGGACTCGAGGGGGCGAAGGGGGGCGGCCATTTTGAAGTTTCTCATAATACATGCAGCGTAGAGGTCAGTAACGCATCAGAATGCAATTCATCGTTCTGGGCTACATGACTGGAGATATTAACCTTTTAATAGTTACATGGTGCCGAGCAGTACCGAATCACTCATCGGTATCGTCACTGACTCACTGACACTGACTGTTATATATTATTATTATAGTCACTGACCGTTGCCGTATTCTTCGGCAGTGTAGTAGGTTAACCCCCAGACATCATCCCCCAAGAGATATCTTATCTCTCTTCTCTAGGGAGCGGACTCGCTGGCAAACATTTAAACAGGAGGCTCGCTTCGAATTAATCGTGACCGGAGGTAAGGGAAAATGGAAAAAAAAAGATTTTAAAAAAATTTTTCATCGGGACGTACATATTTATTTTTAATTATTCCCAATCAATCGTACGCGTGGATCTTACGGGTGTAACTCATTCTCATCTTTACACAGAGTCAAGATGTCGACTGAGAGCCGCCTCCGTCGATGAGAGTCAGCTTTCTGGGTGCCAGGCTAGCCGGGAATGATTAATGATCCCGGACACGTAGCAATCATCGTGTACGAACGCGCCGTACGACCTTGTGGGGTTTATCAGAGGTTTTTCCTTGAATGAGACAAACGACGAATTAAGCGAGAATTTATGTACGTGAGAACGCGCCATAAGTGTCGATCGCGTCGGGATGCATTGGCGATCGATGGAAAAATAAAGGGACGGCGTAGTCGGCAACGATCGGCAGACGGCGGGAGATCTCTGGATTTGGGAATCTATCGGGGATGACGTCACTCGGTGAGATTTATCGTGAAATCACGGCGGACTGTGCCGGAGTCGGTTAGGATTTTCTGGGACTAGTTTGACTAGTTGGTATCGGGGAGTGGGGGGAGGCCATTGTAATGGGCCATAATGCCCACAATACGTCTTTAGTGTAAATGACTATTCCGATCATTTTTCAGGTTCGAGACGGCTCGGCGAAAGGGATGAGTCCTCGTTGACGCGATGGTTTATCTTGTATAGATATATGTGTATATATATATATATGCAAGCTGACATACCGCAAGAGCCTATTATTGGGCAAGGTCCGAAGATGGCCGATCGAGCACGAAGAATCGAGTTAATTTCTGGCATCGCGGGATATCCGGGCTTTGTGGAGGATAATGTATAACGAGGCAGTTTTCACGGGACTCGGTATCTAATTTTAGACTCCATTGTACGGACTCGGTGCGTCCGTCGGTGAGTTCCAGGCAGCGGATTATTAATTTGAAGTTTTCACTGTTGCCGGGATCTATGCTACCGGACAATAGGTAGCGATAGGTAAGAGCGTTAATTAATCTTATTCTCGAGCCAGAGAGAGGCCGAAGTTCTGGGTTGGCGGTGCTCGTAGATTTTTGCCTGGGAGGATGATCTTGCGCCGAGTCTATTTCAGGCGTTGCTGACTCCTCGCGTTCTCACTTTGCTGGATGAATAATTCTATCTTTGCTCTAACGAGACAGAGGTGCTCTGTCGGCCCGCCACAAGGACTCTATTCATTCTGTCGCGCGATGCACCCTATAGCGCCTCTCTTATCAGCGGCAAACTCCGGCTCAGATTATTCTATTGATCGATGGGCGTCCTCCGAACCACTGTCGACCGTAAGGTTTTCGTGTGCCACGGCGATCCCAGGGATCTTCAGTCGTCGTCCGTTGCGAACGGAAGGGAAGGTGCGAAGTTGCACTTGTCGCCATTGAAAACTCTTCCTGGGGACCGGCAGTAATTCCTTGGGCCGGGAGGACATTGTTTGTCCGCTTTTATGACTTGGCCAAAATACGTCATTTTGGGCTCCTCTGCTGGGGAAGGGAGAAAATCTTTGCGTAATCTTTTGGGAAATCGGGCCTCTTAGTATCGCTATCTAAATTGTCACCGGCAGAGCGGTCTCCTTTGGCGGTTCGGGTCTACCCGAAAATCTCGGATATTCGAGATAACTTTAATTACCAAGATTACCCAGGATCAGCGGACAGTTCTAGCTACGCCTTCGAGGACGATCAGCCGCGAGGACCAAGGCGCAAGCAGACCCGGTAGGTACCCACTTGTTCAGGCTTGAGGTTGGGTTCTGGTGATCAAAGATCATGTTGTGGGGCGGGGGGGATGAGAGAAGGGGGGTCCGGCAGTCGAAGAAGAGCTCAGAGATCAGCTGAAATCTCAAGGTTACCCGGGGTCAAGATCGGGAAAGTATTTTCAATAAGTTCCTCTTTACCTTTTTGCGATTCTCATCGCGGCGACTCCTCGTGTCTCGGGCGACCCCGACCCCGACCTCAAGACAGAGACTGGATCCGCTGGTGCGCCGTAAAAAATAAGCGATCACGGATTATAAAACTTTTAACAGGGACGTCGGGACGGTCCGCGTCCGTTGGTGCAGTCACGTACACACACGCGAAAAAATACACACGGCCGCGAATCATGCAGGACTCGTAGTTTGTTCCTTGAATCTCATTCCGTAAGCACGCGCCCCTGGAATGCCGTTCGCACTTTTGCGCGAGCCATTCGCCGCTCTTCCTCCGCTTCCCCACCTGGTCCAGCCCAGTCCACCTCATCCTCGCGCCACCCTGTTCGCCACCTATTTTCCCTCTTTATCTTTATTAATTAGGAACCCGCATTCTACCGCCGACGTTTATCTCTCTACGAGCATGGCCAGTCTCGACAGACCCCGGTCCACGTCTCCCGGTACGCGTGCCTGCCTTGGCTGGCTGCGTGCGTTGCTGTTGCTGCTGCGTGCCCGTAAGGAAAAAGTGCATTTCCATGTGCGCGTGTCTCTTGGGATATCGCTGAAGACGATCGATGATGTCAGCAACGGCCTTCGATTCCCTGGATCCGACTTGGCGAAACTTTTTCCGAAGCAGCAATATCGCTTGCGCGTTCGACGTTGCTGATTACGAATACTAATAAGTTTATGGGAACTTTTCAAAGCTTCAAACTGACGATTCTCACCCTTTTCGGTCACAGTCGTCTCCGATATCTCTGACGTCTACGGCGTCTCCGTGGCGTCTCTCCTGCTGTCTATTTGGCGTCGGCGAACGGAGAATGAACGCGAGTCGCATACGCGATGAGCTCGTGCCTATGTAGGCTGCCGTAAGGGGCGACGCCTTTAAAAAAAGGGGAAACTGGATTTGGTAGCTCCGACTCGAAGAATTCGGCAGCAACGCTGACTATGAGTTGGGTGGACGCTAGGCGCAGACAATTTCTTGGATCAAGGGGTGCACGTTCCTCGACAAAGAGACCGCCCTCGCGGCGCTTTTGTACCGGTATGCGCCCTAATTTTACGGGGGTGTGACACGTTCCTTATTTAATTAACCGATTTCTCACGGAAGCCCAGCGACGCTTTCAGGACGCTGCCCAAGACGCTTCTGTACGCTATCGTCTCGCGTTTTGCCTCTAAAGAATTGACTGATTCGAATCCACCCTTGGCTGAGCTTCACCCTGATCGGTGATTAATCGCTTTACGAAAATCCTTAACTTTGTCCCGCAGCATCCCTCTCGCTCCTTCGTGTCCATTGTACAATGTCGATCTTCGACGCGTGACGTAAGATCATGCCCAGTGCTGGATCAACAGTTGCCACCCACGTAATAAAGATTGGTCGAAAGTGATAAAAAGATAAAAATGACAGACATCATGAGGACAATAAAAAAAAGTATTTTTCGTCCAAAAAAAATTATCCCAGAAAAAACTGACCATTCATAATGAAGCATCCATATTTTTTTTCGGCCCAAAATTCACGGTAATTCTCGTTATAATTATTTAATCCAATAATAATTCAGTGTACGCCAGAAAAGGTTCCAGGGGTTAATAGAAGAGGGCCCCGACGACTTCCTCGCAAGATATTAAACATTAGCCGAGCAAACTTCCTATTAGGTTTTTTTTAGTAATTAGATAAAAGAACAGTCCTGACCTAGACAATGCATAGATCCCCACAAGATACACACGCATAATGAACGACACGACGGCCACACACGCTGCGGCAGCTACTACAATTTTTTTCCTCTCTTTTCCTATCCTCAAGAATTCTACGGCAGACTCGGTCCACTTTGACCAGTTTCCTCAGCTTCATTTGACTCCGCGCTCTTCCGATCGATCCTGAGGGAAGACGTCGCAAATATTCTCCCATCCAAACGATACCGATGATGAGGGTCTTTCTGGCAGGCTCGATCGTAATGGTCGTGTTGATGATGTCGATGATGCTGTTGCTGCCGGGAACGGGCTCGTGGCAACCAAATGCAGTTGCAGCTGCCGTTTCGTGCCGCAGCAAAGTAGGTACCCCAGCCATGGCCCTGCCCTGCGCACGTATACGTCTTCGTGCGAGTACCTTGGGTCGCACGTAGACGCACATGCGCGTAATGCGTGCGAGAGGCACGCGCTGGGAAATTAAAACGTCAAAGTATTGCGAAATTCCGCGATATCGAAGATAAGCCCTTGGATCCCAAAATTGAATAAAAATATGAGAAATGGAAGAATCGTCAGCGTCAGATAGAAGACTCGGGGTCAGAGTCACGAGTGGCCCACACTGGCGTCGGGAGGAGGAACGTCGCAAGGCTTCACCCACACGTTCATTGTTCTCGGAGACGCCTTAGCGCTCGTGGATGATTCCACCTTGTATTTTTTTTTTAAGGAGCTCCAGTTACATAACAGAGAAGAGCGTTCGTGTTCGCACGGGCGTTCTATGGAGATGGACGCGTAGGTGACGATCGGCTGTTCGAATTCCAACCCGAAGAGATGATATTGCCTCACGTCATACCTTAGTCATAAAGAGATAAGAAAAAAGAAAACAGGTAACAAGCTCGCGAAGAGAGGACAATCGGGGAGCTCTTACGGTGTCTTAGGATCCGCACTCGTAAGTAGAGCCCCGAAGGCGCTTCGTTCGAGATGCGTAGGCAAGACACGTGGGTGCGTAGGCAAACGCGTACAGGAGTGCGTGCGCGCACGCGTGTCCTTGTCAATGCCGGCGACGAGGAAGGCGCGTCTTGAATCTTTAGAGGACTTCCCGGCGCATCTCAGAAGTCACCTCGGTGAGTCTTCTTCGAGTCGAGGAGAGTGAGAGTGGGATTGGGAATGAGATCGAGAGTGAGAGCGAGAGGGAGAGCAATAATAAGTATAGTGGCGTGAAGTGAGGCGGAGTGAAGTGGAGAAAGGAGAGTCCCGTTGGCGCGTGGCTCTTACGTCCGTCTCTCTCGCACCCACTTACGTTCTACGAAACCAATTCGTTCTCTCTCTCTCTCTCTCCCCTTTACTCTGCCATTCCAAGAGAGAGCAGATGCGAGTACTTCTTTTGGTTGGGCTCTCACGAACACGGCATTAAGGTACGAGGAGCCGACACCGTCAAGGAAAGATCGTAAGAGAAGCAAGCACCTGCCGCAGACACGATCCTGGTCCCAGGTCTCTTGGTACTGCTTACTGATATTGCTGGAATTGCTGGTATCGCTTCGCGACGACCAAGGAATTACGACTAGCAGCCCCTATGCCCACATGATTGTGAAGTTGAAAAGGAAAAAGGATTCCTTCAACGTTTTGCGACCACTTCGTTCGCCGTGGGTATTACTATTATTATACGTGAGATACGCACATTTTCTTGGGGAATCTAATCAACCGTTACCGCTTTGCTTCCTCTTTCTTTCTTTTTTTTATATGTTTTTTTTTTCTTTCTTTCCAGTGACACTCTGTTCCTTATCGACTCCAACGATAAGAGCCGCTATCGCGACTGGCTTAGGCTTATCTTCGTTTGAAGCGTGCGCTCTGTCCTGCGGCTCGTGCCATAACTGTGTATCAATGCGCTAAAGACACGGTGGCCCAGTCTCTTCTCTCGGTGTCCCGTAAGACGCGCTCGTAGATAGAGACTAGACGTCTAGGTCGCGCTGGACCGGTCGAGGATAAAAGGAGCAACGCCGATATCGAGCCAGTGGCACTCACCCGGCAACCAACCCTTTCCTGTGTGTTGCTTTTGTTTCTTCATCCCGCATATGCAGTCAAGCCACTAAAATTCCAGCTTCTCACTGGGTTAGTGCTGCGATCCGAGGCGAACCTCCTTCGCTTCTCTATTTATTCATCCTGATGATGCGGGTCTGCTGGTACATACGCCGATGATCGCCAACTAGCTGCGTCTCTACGGCAGTCCGGCAACCTGTCGCCTACTGAGGATGCACGGGCGTTCCGTGCTAGCTGACGGCGTAGACGTTGCTAAGCTGGATGATCCTCTGGACTCACGGAGAGTCTTGATCCTTCTGGAGGAAGCTGGGGGATCCTGATTACATTTACGTCAACGTACCCTCGAGTCTTTTCTCCGACGGCTACATTATCGCGTGGCGCAGTGAGTGCTCGAACGGCTTAGAGAACGATGAAAAAAAAAATAAGACGTTTAACTGTGATCGGAGTTGGAAAACAATTTTTTTGTATGAAATTTATCATTTTTATCATCTCTCGATCATCCCCGACCAAGATGAATCCTTTATTCGTTCATCCCTGGTATTATCATTTAACTTTAATAAAAGGGACGAAGGGATCCTTATATTCTCATAGATCTTAAGGGCCTAATGGGTCTGCGGGATGGTTACTTCCGGTGGATGAGATCAAAATCAATTTTGGGTTTCCTCTCGATCCTATTTCGAAATGGATTATCACGATACACCAGGGTACGTCTTATCTCGGAATATATATCGAGGACAAAAAATGGCTGCAACGCGAACAAATTTTTATTGTACTCGCCGAAGTGCCGTCGTGTTCACTGCTACGGCGTGCGACATGCTTGCACATGAAGGTAACCAAAAAAATTAATGTCCGACATGAAAAGAGGGGAAGTTGGCGCCCTGTTCTGATTACACTTGGCATCACCTGCCCCCTGCAGGTGATTGAATATCCCCACATCGGATTTTATCCCCCTGCCGCGATCGATACGAACTGCCACCGACACTCGGACACCCCTCCCCCCCCCGCCTCCCCCTTTAGAGATAATTCGACATCCTTCAGCGCCCATGGAATATCGGCATAATCACGTGACAGCCACTCCACTTCACTATCCACTTCCCCAGGACAGGGTGCATGACTATTTCCTGAGCCAACGAATCGGCATTTCCAGGTGGTCTTGCACCAGCAGGGGTCCCACCCTCGCAATCCGTAAGTACCGGCACGTGGGTTTATGTGGACACACAACCCCCTTTTAGTCTAGCGGAATTGCGTGATACGCGAGCTTGTGGGACTTGCTGTTAAAGAAAATGGATTGAATGTTTTTTTTTTCATTTTTCAAAATATTTTATCACGCGGACGATTTCTTTGATCTTGTCTCGTTTATCACTCGGTTCAATAACGTTCTCTGCCTATCTTCATTTTTGTTCTCCTTATTTCTCCTGAGCTCACTGACAGATACCGACGCCACAAATGCACCTGGGCCAGACCCGGACTGGACTCCATCATCCTTCTAGCACCTTGAGTCACCCTTTCCTGGCCACACGCACCGGCCCTGGTATAGGGAGGTACACGAATACGCGAATAATAAAGAAATTCAGTTTCCGAATTTTTCGAAATTTTCACAACGTCATCGCGTCAAGGGTTGCTTGCCATTCGAATGAGACATCGTGATTTGTTGTCAATGAGGGTGGAAGGGACTCGGACCGGCGACCAGGTGCATCCAAGTCCCGACCATCGGTTTCCACAGTTTCCCTGAGATTTTTGCGGGTGGCGCAGGTGATGCGGGCACGCGCTCTCTTTCATTATTCAGCCCCATCGGTACACACTACTCCCCTCCCGGCCCTGGCTCTCCGGCCAGGATACCAGCAACCCTTTCCCTGAACCCATCAGACCCTGCAGAATTATGAAGATCTTGATTCTAAACGCCAGAGATCGAATGGGACAGATGTCCCGTCCCGTTTCTGCGAGGATATATATTTTCCTTTTTTTTTCAGATGGGACCACCAGTCACGCTCGTGTCAAAACAGGATTATCCTTTACAGAAATATCCACCCTTCTGGACCAGGACCTTCGTTTCGTTAACCGGAAGCACCTAGCGCCCAAAATTATTTTACTGGAATGACGCACAGCTATGTCCTTTGGCCGTGGGTCTACAGTACCTATATGTTCCCACGCACATACCCATTGCGTGGCACGGGCCAGTACGGGAATCACCTCCGGCAATGACCCCAGCAACTGAAACCAACTGCCAACTGGCATTGGGCCTTACCAATTCCATCGAAAGGGCTTTGCGTGGGGCCCATCGGCACTGATCGCTACCGGCAGATAATTGCTCTCTCAACCACGACTGCCAGTCGCTACGGAGTCTAACTCGGCTCTGGCGAACCAGCGACCGACCAGCAACGAACCACCTACGCCATATGGTGCTTAAATGTATATATGGTTAACGGTCCCCGCATGTATCCACTTGTCTCACGCTCACTTCCGCAGCAATGTTCCCTTTCAATTTCTACCGCAAGCCCGATGCAAATTTATCTCTCTTACCCTGTCGATACACTTGGACGTCTTTAACAGTTTACGAGCGTTCTAGAACTGCTCGGAGCCACGAGCCATGCCGCGAGCAATGAAAATCGCCACAAAGTCGTTTTTTTTCGATTTTACGAACACAGTTTATGGGCCTTGCCCACACGTTGCGGTGGCTGTTGCTATTATCTAGTCTCACGGCGGAATTACCGCTGTTGCTTAATGGGAGGATATTACGTTGGCGATTCGAAGGCTCGAAGAGGGTAGCGGTGTACGGGAGGAGCCTTGAAATTTAATCCCGAGATGAAGTTGAACGCTCAGCAGCATCCGTATTAACGTGTTTCTAATTCGAATGAAATTGAGAGCTGCGCACAATTTGGGATTGTTCTTTTTGAAAAATTACTCGAGCTCGACGACTGCGAAAAATAATGCAAAAATTCGGAAGCATCAGATGGCAAAGCCAAAAGTATTTGCCGGGCGAAACACGTGAACCATATGGTGGTCCACGCGGCATACGGCGAGCATCGAAATACGTTGGGGCCGCAGTGCGATTACGTGGAACGAACGATCGCTAAAATCCGATACTTAATCTGTCAAAGGGCTGAAGCTCGAGAGCATCTTCCTGCTGGACCAAACGGTTCTAGAGATTGTTACTGGCAGCCTTGAACCAACACCTACCTGGTGCAAGGAGATAACGTTAATAATATGTCCCGACCCTTTCTTACTGTATAGAATACTTTTTTTTTTGGTCCTCTAATCGTCGCACAGCATCCCTATCATTAAACGTGAAATAAACTCTTCGAGCGGCACGTATCCCCAGTTTCGCTGGAACGATTTATAATTCAGTCTTCCATGGAACAGGTGATTGCCACGCTTGAGTTACACTCGAGTTAGCGCCTGACGCCATTTTCTTTATTATGTAAACTACAGGACCCTCTACACCGAGATAAAATTTCAATGCCAACGAATCATCCAGTTCTGGACCGCTCCAGCCTTGCTGCGCTTAAGGAATCGGCTGAAATTCTCTTCTTTTTTTCTTGCCATTGAAAAGGTCAGATCTTGAGTCCGCTCGAGCGTTAAATGATCGTCTGCGGGGGTCCGGAATTACCCCACGCATTAGCACCGCAGCTTCCAGCAATCCCCGGCTGAGTTCACTCAATCGAAACGAGAGCCGAGATCCTTCGAGTAATAAAAAGAGTCTCGGCTCGCGTCGCAAGTCGATTGGATTCGAAGGAGCGCGAGATTGGAATTGATCAGGTTCGGTCAGTTTCAACAGAGGCATAAAGCAAAAAGCAGGTAACAAGTGGCACGATATAATATTAAAAGCAACGTAAATCGAATTCGATAAAATAATCGGAAATTATTTACTAAGACTTATCAAATGTCAATATTTTATATAAATTTCGTCAAAATCCTCACTAAAATTTCTCCCTCTACGACTTATAACCTATAAATCCTCTTTCTCTCGGTCCATCCCCCTTTACTCCATATACATATTCATCGCGTTATGGTTTGTTCGCACGCACCGTATAAACGGGCCGACACCATAGGTGGACCATAAACATCACAGTTTGTATCGGACCGAATCCCATAACGCGAACAGTGGGAATCGTGTTAATCACAGCCGGCCGACGCCTATTCAAAATAATCCGTGTTCACGGATGATTCGTCTTGGAGCTTCCTTGAGACATTGAAAGTAGGCAAGGACGAAGACTGAAAATTTCAGAGTTATCAGGAGCCAGTGGGTTACGTATTATGGCTGGCCATCCGAAGCTGCAGCGGTTAGCTGGAGACTGATAGATCCACTGATACTGGAAAGCGCACGTGGCGACGTGGCACGCGTTCCCGAGAATAAGTACCAGCAGCGGTTTCGTTGGCATGCAGACACGTTGTCTCAATGCCACATGCTAAAGAGGATCACACGAGGCATCCTAAGCCAAAGGTCTAAGACAACAGTCCGCGTGGCAGGCATTACGTATTCTCATAGTGAAATGGCGATACGGTGGGTTCTGCCCTACGGATCTTACCAGAAATTAGTAAATCTCACACGCATTGGCCGCGTCCAGTGGTCCCGCCTCCTCCCTGCCCCTTGCTGCTCCCTATCACTCGCATGTGATTAGAATAAGAAAGAACTAGGATAGAGCCTGGAATCGCTGTTTTTTCGAAATATTTTTCTAACGGGCTTACCGCTGGCGTCCTGGGAAGCCTCGTGCCTTGGAATTTTATACATGGTCATAGGTATGCTTGTGTATGGAATTTTTTTGCTACACCCCTTACATAGGATGACGAACAGTGATTCCAACGGAAACGTAAACTGCAACGTTCTTTATCCTGGCAAAATATGTTTTGAGGGCTTTTACCTGAATTGTAAAAAAATAAGGGATGCCATAGAGAGCCGGTATTTTTTTGTCAGATTTTTTTTATCCCTTTTTAAGAAATCCTATACCGCGCTAGATCGGATCGGACGTCTCGACGCTTCAGCGTAGAGTTCTTCGAAGACATTGAAGTCGATCGGAATAACGTGGAGAAGTAAAGCGTGGCTACGAATGCCTTTTTTCTTTACTCTTCTCGACGTTAACGGGCGTCTTAGGATCTTTTATCTTTCTTCGTCCCGGAGCGTAATCTATTTTCGAGAAAGAGCTAATGCATCAAAAAATAATTAGCTTCGTTCGCCCCTGGGGCCTCTGGACCTTCCTTCTTTCTGGCTTAGAATCTAACCTACGGGGTTAACCTTAAATACGGGACTCTGGGACTGACCTCCCGCCAAGAGAACTCTAATCTATAGACTCTCGCAACTCTGACGAGTGATCGGGAAATTGTTGAGTGCTAGATATAGTAATAGAGGGTCCCTCTCTCTCTCTCTCTCTCTCTCTCTCTCTCTCTCTCTCTCTCTCTCTCTCTCACACTCACTCACTCTATCCAAGTTCACGTTCACCAAGGAATGGTTTGGCGCAGCAGTACGGCGACCAGTTCTTGAATATTTTACGCGTAAGGCAGGCAGCTGCCCGGGGAGATCGGATCGCTTTCAAATTATCCGGGCGACTTGGTTCGAGTGCCCCCACGTTTGCACTCGCGCTCGCCCGCACCGGCGCATTTCTACCGTAGCATTTCGCACGCACGCACGCACGCATCATAAACACGCCGGACCGCATATACGCAGCTCCGTGTCCCCGTACCACGCGTCTCCTCACCTACTACCAAGTTTGCTTTCGTTATTCCCGCCAGGAGCTGGCAGGCCCCGCGACGACCGTAAGAAGAAAAAGAAGAAAAAAACTTTGCAAACTTCTCGCTCTCTTCTCCTCGCGAATTACGGTATCGTTTTACGAACTCGCAATTCTTTTTTTGCCCTCGGACAGGAAGAGCTATTTGGAAAGCCAGAACCAAGTGGACTGAGCGGATTAACAAAAGCCCCTGCGGCCGCGTCCTGGGCTAGGATAGGTTACAGGAGGGGTGGGCTCTTTTGGAAATTTTGTGAGACAATAGGAGGAAAAAAAAAGAAAGAAAAAACTATGACGCAATAGGATCTTATTATAGATACCGCCTGTGAAACTGATACCGCAAACTTAGGGATTGTTTTGAAAATAGTTTCTTAAAGAGATTATTTCGCTTGGTTTAAGTGCCAAGCTTGATTGGGTTCCAGAAACGAGTAATAGCATGGGATCGCTGGTACGTATCGCCTGGCATTGTTACGGCGTCCGCATAATTTGGTATCTGTAAAAAATTTTTTGGAAAATGAAAGGTATGTAAATCAGGGCGGTTAGTGGCTCAGTAGGTCGGTACGGTGGGATAAGGGCGGATACGCAAAGGGAATAAAGGTATGATTGTTGACTAATTATACATTCCACGATTGGGCCCATGTCTACGTATAAAGTATAGGAGGGCAGCAGCGATTTAACATTGCAGGTAGCTGGTGGGGTCGCTGAAGGGAAACGTCAGAGAATTCGGGTGAAAGCCATTATGCCATTATGCTGTGCCATTGTTCGTAAGCTGACTGGGCCAGAGGCTAGGAATAGTATTAGAGCCTGATTCTCGCTCGGAAATAATTTTGCCTGAGAAAAAAAATTAGGGATGGGTCTTATAGCAAGCGAGGGGAGCCCGTACGTGTCTAGGCTGTCCGGATGGATACGCGGCTAGGTTATACAGGGTGACCTAGGTGGTATGACGAAGGAAGAGACGGAGGGAATAAAGGGAAGATGGAGAAATAATAAGACTAGGGTGCCCCGCCACTCGAAATACAGCGGGGGAACCACCCGTTAGATCTCGATCGGGTTTCTCATCCCCCTCGAAGCTTAGCCTGATTTCCAGGTAGGAAAAACGTTGAACGATATCGCCATTGCTCATTGCCAAAAGAAATCCTGCCCCAAATATTCCTGATCAAGGGACTAGGTCGAGTTTTAAATGGCAGGTAGAACCGTTAGTCTCCCCCCGAAGATTTTTAAGGCCCCAAAACTCTTCACCAGGCTCTCTTGGTTGAACATATTTATTTATTTTTTTTTTCGTAAGTCCCAAAAATTTTCATTTCGCACTCCTGTCTCCGCTCTCGTGTGCACTCGCTCGAAGACGCTTCGGGGACTCTCGAGGGACCCATTAGGAAGCTCAACTCAAAAGCAAAGGGACAGACTCGTACCGCGCATCCTTTGTATCGCTTCCATGTACCAGGAGTGTCGGAAGTCCTCGAAAGAGGACACTTATTTGCACGGAGGAAGAGAAGCGAGACACTTTGGTGCAGGACTGTGGGAGTCGGGCAGGAACGATGAAACACGAAACGGAAGGAGAACGGAGACGAAAAACAGATTTTCAGTTAGTAAACTCCCCATGTAAATGGCGCCAGGGTCTACTCGCTGTCATTCGGAGGTCTCGATTGCTCCTCTCCCCTGGCTTTCACGGTCTACGCTTTTCCCCGGCAATGCTGGAAGGAAGCTTAATTGATGTGACAATATTTGAGTCGACTAAGAGTTCTTTAGGACATCGATTTATTTAGGACTAAATTGTTTTTGTCGAAAAGTGTCCCTTGGCTTCCGCCAATCGCTTAAGAACCGTGATGGTAAGAACCCCCTTTCCTTCCCCCCCAGACTAAAGTCCCCAACTCCCCTTCAGCCTGGCCCTTTGACAATCCCACAAAATTTTCCCATGTCTCGCGCGATGAGTGGGACGGGCGGGTGGCGAGAGGAGGTGGGGGATAAGTCGCCACAGCAAAACCGGAGAAAGTTTGGCAACGTCGTTACGAAAAGCGGAGACAAAGTCCGCGAAATCGAACAGCCTGACTTAAACGAGAGAAAAGAGGGGGAAAAAAAGAAAAGTTATCCGACCGAATATATCCGCAGCGGACCGACTGACCAGTAACATTCTCGCACGTGCTACATTTCCTCGAAGCCCCGAGAGGTTTTGTTTTCTTTGAGGCAAGAGCTAACGCAGCCTCCTTGGTCCATGGGATCCTCGAAGGGGTTACGTAAGCCAATGAATGTTTTTCTAGCTGAACAATTTTAGGATGAAAAGAAAGAAAAAAGGATTGAATTACCATGAACAGGGGAAAAGATTCACAGGGAGGAAGATCGTAAGTCAGGAACCCGAGGTACCAGCAACGACCGGAACGTTACTCGGCTGGAAGCATTGCTGATTTTACCGAGGGTGGTTATGCTGGGCCGAAGTAAAGGGATACGAAAGGTGAAAGGAGCTTTTGAAGTGAATGACCAAGGGAGATGAATGGAGGGAAAAAAAGGAAGATGGGGGTATAAAAGTGAAAGATTTGAATTCCGTGAAGGGTTGAAATTTGCAAGTTTCTCGTGGGGACCAATAATAGACGTGGTTCCTGAAAGAGGTGTTTATTGCTAGGCGTTGGGAAGTGGCAGCCTAGGGTGTGTCGTTACTGAGCAGCGATAGGAGCGCCAGTGCGGCTGTACGCGGTACCATAAATCAATTCTCGTCTGGAAACCCCTTTGATTATCGTGATTACCGGCCGTTCGACGAACTTATGTGGTCGGGGCCTTATGGGCCAGATGTTCATGTGGGAATGACGGGTATGATTTTTAATAAAGTTTTAATACATTAAGCAGGAGAACTAGTCGCGTGGCACGCAAGCACGTACAATCAATCCTGATTAGTCGTTTCCTGATTCACGCTCTTTCGCCCCCTCTCAACCCTCTCGCCCCCTGTCTCTCTCTCTCTCTCTCTCTCTTTCTCTCTTTCTCTCTCTCTCTCTCTCTCTCTAACCCTCTTCACCACTGATTGCCAGCAAGAAACACTCTCGGATGATTCCTCTATGTTTCGGCTAGTCCAAACGCACGGAGCTAGAACCCTGGACACGTGGGTGCACGAACGGACAATTCCATTGGAGTTCTCCAGCTGTTTACTCGCGGGGGCGCATCTGCCTTCGTCCCCCTGCCAACCCCCAAGCGTCGGGACCCCTCGTCCTGTATCGATCGTCGATCGTGTTTTTAATTACATAACAACAACGACGATAGGGTATTGTTTGGATTTCGCGATGTAAAAAATTTTCTAACTGTTTCTTGAAATATCGAATGACGAGGAAAAAGAAATTAAAGAAAGAAAACGAAGAAAAAACACAAGCAGCTGGTACGGCCGAAAAAGTTAGCGCACTCGATAAGCTGGGGGACGGCTTAGTAAAAGTTTCGCCAAGTCCGAGCGAGATTAACTTAGGCACTTGACAATCAATTTTTCTCGGACCAGGGATGCTGGATGGTTCCTCGAGAGCAAATCCGATATACGTAAATAGATTTCATGGACTTTTGAATTTCACGTAAAAATGGACCAAGCTTTTTTTTCGCTCGACCGAATCTACGCAATCGTGACGTGAACTTTGCCGAAACTGGACGGTTGCGGTTTGAGAGAGACGATCCTTCTTTTTTTTCTCACTCACACTCAGTGTCAACCTTCGAGAATTCCCTTCTATTCATGAATTCAGAGCCAAGGGTCCTCCGTGGCAGCGCCATATCCCCAGCTACCTATTTTGCATTGTTACCGCTGTGAAGGCTCGACTTGGGAAACCGCAGAAAATTGACGAATTTCTTTGAGAAAATTTTTCATGAATAAGAGAGCGCAAACGACGCATCGGGTATAGAAAGCGTAAACGAAGTATAGTGAACGGAAGGTCAGGCGGGTTGAAAATAGTGAGGGCGTCAGAACCAGAGGTAAAAATTGTTTTAACCTCCCTAACGAATCCAAGCTGGATACTAGACTGGGCTGTACCCCCACTATCGGCTTGTTCATCTTTTCAAAAGATTTTAATCGCGGGCCCCGTGTTAGACGCGGGGGTCCCAAACGACAGAGCTGACCATGCTGCATTGTGCTGCTCGAGGTGGCAATTTGTATGGCTTTGTACAGAAACTAAGAGGACATGTAGCCTCGCTATCTGATGAGTGAGAAATTTTACGAGCATCGAGAGCAGTACGTACCAGCCTCCTGGCAGCTGCCATGGTCCATCTTGGCTCACGTAACAAAGTAGCAAAGCAGCAAACAAAGTATGTAGTACCAAGGGAACAACTAGTACCGAAACTTGGTATCCACCGCAAGATCCCTTATTGAGGTCCTTGCATCTTCCTCTTTGAATCCCCATCGGAGGCCCCGTGTTTACTCCCGCGGAAGACTTTTATCGCTGAGCTATCTCGAGTCGCCTGACTGTTCGAAGGATCCGTTGCTATTTCAAAGGACGGAAGTGCGTTGCAAAGGAGCCATAAGATGGGAGGAAGAGAGGGAGGGGAAAAAAAAGGAGAAAAAAAAATATCTGAAAAACACCCCAGCATCCCTCGTCTGCATCGATGAAGCTCTCGGATCCTTCTACCCTCCCACAATTTTTCAACCCTTCCATTCTATTGAGACGAAGGTAAACGTTTGTACTGTGAATAGTTTTTTTTTTCCGAGGGAGATGAATACCCTCGAACACTTCCACGAACTCGACGACTCAACCCTTTTCTCTGTATGGATACGTATTACTGATTTTTATCCCGGCATTGTGAAGGAACGAAAATTCACGCTGGTCCAGCGAGTCTGGTTCCATTGCTCTTTCCATCCTGCGAAAGTGAGAGTGCGTACCAAGAGAGAGAGAGAGGATTCAAAGTTAAAAAAAGGGTTAAAAAAGAAAAAGACTAGTTGGTCCACGAGCAGCCTCCCTGTTTTTACAGACTAAAGCAAAGCCGACGGTTAGAGCAGGTTAGGCATCGGAAATAAAACTATAAGGCCCAATACCGAAAGCCGAGGGCCCTACCTCATATTTACCTTTAAGTGCTGAACTTTTTCTACAGGACCGCCCGATATCATCGGGCTAATTGTCACGTGACAATGCGTTCCTACCAGGCCCAAACCGGCGAACTCGGAATTATTAAAAGATCGGAGTCCGATCCCTCCTTCTTAAAATTAGTAACTCAAAGTCGGCTTTTCAATCTCTTTAACGAAATCACGTGCTCCGTCTTCTCTCAAATAATAAGGGCGTCGAGAGCTTTCCTCGGCTTCCAGCTTTCGTAAAGTATCTCGAATCTCTTGAAGTGCCTGAGACGAGGTGGATGGGCGAGACGTAAAACAATCAGGGCTTAAGGATGAAATGGGGAGTTGTGGAAGGGGGGGTAGAGGGGGGGGGGTGTAAAGGGGGGGCCGTATATAATTTCTCAGTCTCGTCGTAAAAGTTGGTCCGTTTGTATTTATATAAGTAATTTTTTATTCATGCATGTTTTTTCTTTGAGCTCGTGCGTGCTCGTTGGCCGAAGGCACGTGTATATGAGTGCTCGAACTAACGTATGGGTGCACGAGGCACCTGTGTTTTTCACATACACCTGCTCCTGCCAGCGAGTGGCTTTGCGGTACCGTTGCTGTTCCTTTTCAAGAGACACGAAGACAAAGTCGGTTACGAGACGCGTGCCCGCTCGAATCTGATTGGTCGAGATCGCGCGCCAACGAACCCTGCTGACCAATGACCAGTGCCCACTGGGAAATTCACTTTTGATTTCCTCTCCTTCTCGGTTCCCACTCACGATTAAACCCACAGGCTTCCTTGTGTACTACCAAACGCCACGCAGACGCCGGCAGACCAAGTCCATCCGAGATAAATTCGTGGTGTATCCGCCCTTTTCGTCCTGGGATCACGGAGCCAGGTTCGTTCCGAGCAAACTTGAGGCATTAAAAAAATAGATTATTCTTCGGGATATGTATATAGGTATGTAAGGGATGCGAGGGACGGTTGATGGTCGGATGGTAAAATTATGAATTTTCAATAGGAAATATTCGTTCCATAGACGGGCAGGTTTGGATGACGTCAGCGGCCAGTAGGGTATGTCTTGTTACGGAGAAGCAAGATTAGGTCAGGATCATCCCTTTTCCTTAGGATTCGAAACTCTGGAGATTTTCTCCGCTTAATCTCTAGACGGGATTTCCAAGTGTTTTATTAAGGGCACCGGTGACATCGCGTCCACCTAGGAGCCGGCGCTATCGGCCAGGATCTACCTTGTTAGTGGGTAAGCGTGAATCTGCCGCGGCGGCCGACCCAGGGATAAGGCAAGGTGCTAGTTCGAGATTAGCCGCGCACTAGTTGGCAGCTTGTACGACGAGGAACTCCTTTTGCAAGGGACTCGCGCTTCTGATCCCACCAGGAGATACGGCCCTGGTCGACTGGCAGACAAGAGATCGCTTTTATTTTAAGGGAAGCTGCGTCTGGAAGTTTAAAGTGAGTGATCAGAATTTTTTAATGGAATTTACGAAAGTTGATGAATATTTAATTTTCATGGAAGCCAGACCTGATTCGACATTTTCTCACGCATCTTCGTCCACGTGAATGGCATCTCCTGGACCAAGAGTACGATTCCAGCTAGCAACGCCAGGAGCATTCTTCTTGCTGCTTCTTTCTCTCTGAGTGGTATCCTAAGTGTGTGTGTGTGTGTGTGTGAGAGAGAAAGAAAGAAAGAGAGAGAGAGAGAGAGAGAGAGAGAGAGAGAGAGAGAGAGAGAGAGAGAGAGAGAGAGAGAGAGAGAGAGAGAGAGTCATTCCTCTCCACGAACAAGTCTATATTCACTCGAACTTCTCTCGCGGTATTCATCAACGTCCGGATACGAATCAGTGAAGCTTCATTTACAAGACAAAGCTGCCGTGTGGTCGCTGGTCGCTCTGCGAGTAACGCATGAGTATCAGGCTGAAGCTTCCTAAGCGCGAGCATAACCTACCGTATACTCCCTCTCACTCGGTCCTTCGCTCCTTCTCAGACCTGGGACTGCTTCTGAACTCCTCTTTCAGTGCGCATCAGGTCCACCCACGCTGAAGACTTAATTCCCTACGCCGGGAGATTTAATCGCAGACACTCGAGAGATATTCGGTTTCAGAGACAATCGAAGATTCCCCGGCGTCTTAATTAGTAACCCGATCCGACTCGGAGAAGGTCCAGTAGCTGGAGTAGCTGGGCATCGAGTAAGATGCGGCTAAGATGTCCATGTGGAATTTCTTGAAGACAAAGAAAGAGTTTGTCAAACAGAGTATACCCCCTCTCTCGCTCCTCTCTCTTGAGAGAGAGAAAGCAAACTAAGGGTGGGTTCCCATGTAAATTTATAGTCCTCTCTCTGAGCATGGTCAATGATAGTTCTCTAACTGGACCCACTGGCACCTCCTATCTCTTGCATAATCCTCGGTGCCATCTAATAGTCTCAAATAGAGCTGATCTGTTTCCTGTGAATGGGTCCAAGTTATCTTTCTCTCTTTTCTCTTCTACACCGCTCGACGTCTAGCTGGTTATGGTATCGCAAGTCCCGGGGTGTGGCGGAAGATCGTTAGAGTCGTTAAGCTGGGAGCCTATTGGAAATAAGAGACCTTAAGAGACTGTAATGGCCGAAGAGTTTGAAAAGCTTGAAAATCGAAAGCATTCGATATAGGTGCCAGAAAAAGGGAGTGGCGCGTTTCTAGTACGTTACACAGGGAGATGCCCTGCTGTGATAAATGGTAAAGAAGTTCTCCTTTGGATTTTCATCTTTCAAAGTCTCTATCTCTCTCTCTCTCTCTCTCTGTCTCTTTGGACTATCCCAACCCTTAAGAGCCGATCGTTTTTTAATAGCCGATCGACGCGCGAGGCGAGAGTAAAAAAAATCTGATTAAAAATCGTTAACCGCCAAGCCGATGAGAAAATCCATAGAGTATACAGAGACGATGGAATGGGAGGGGGATGCGTGGAAAATCGTTGACTCTACCATATGAATGGATTGTGCTGACTAGCCTGGCGACTGGCAGCTTGCGTCAGAAATGAGATCTGGAGCACCCCGACGATCCCCTTTTACTCATAGGACCCAAAAAATAACCTGCTTACTTTGACGCGCTCTCATAGTTTGTTTAGCCAAGTCTGTCGATTAGCTACGCTCTTGTCGCGGGCATCCTCTTCACAACGGAGAAGACTTCTTCGCTAGTCGCTCTTGGCTCGTCACGTTGCGAGTATCCGAGTCAAAAGGTACCGGTCTCACGGGCTGGACCAGGGGCCCATTCCTTTAATCGCATCACGCGCTGTCATGGTACCCTGCTAATTCTATATTTGAAAAGATCTTTGTTTTCAAGCTTCAATCGCACGATCGACTATGGCTCGGTGATCGTTATGGATCTAAAAAGAGTATCTTTGATCGTCCGTTTGCTGATCTTGCTCCGGGACTGGGAGCATCGCGCGAGAGGAGCACGCGTCGGTTGAGCGTCAAAGGATCAGGGGCGGCACTGGGTCCGGTATTCATCGTGAAAAAGGGTCCTTTGGGGATTCTTCAAAAGTACCAGGACAATGCTAATGGCTCGCTCATGCTTTTGGCAAACAAGCACTGACCAGGAAAAAAATGAAAATTAATGTTTCCGGTCTTTGCCACCTCGAACAAGAGCTATCCGTACAGTATATATATATATACACACACACACGCACACAAATTTGTCCTTCGGCGTAAAGCTTTGGCCCGTGTCCCAAGTCGAGATTAGTATCCACCCAACTAATCCCGTACTTAGCCACTATTAAAACTAGATTAAGTTAAATCCTACGGATAGTTAATCTCGATTTAACCCGGTTTGCCAGAGACTCCAGTTCTCTCGCGTCCTAACAAACCTTAAGCCCGAATTAAAATGCGCCGCAGGTCTCACTATGCCGACTCGTCACTATTCGCCTCCCGAGCAAATCCAAAGCACAAACCCCATTTCTGAGCTCTGGGCTGGCTCTCATCGAAACGACTTGAGCTCTCTACCAGTCGGGCAATAAACTTCCTGACCGAAGCAACATTTTCTTCTTGTTTGACATTGACGATACAAAGCGCATTATGCAGTGGGACGCGCGACAGTCCGATCCAATGGGCAAGAGATGCATTGCTGGTCCAGCAACGAGGAAGAAACTGAGAAACAAGCTCGGCTGAGAGTGTGACGAGTATCGTTGTCGCTTAAGTGTAGAGTACGTGGGAGGGGGAGGAGGAGGGGGGGGGGGTGTACCTGGACGTACCAATGAACCAACCCAACCTGATTTAGTGCCCCAAGACTCAGAGATACAGCTTCACCCTGGTACCCCTGTTACCGGACTGCTCTTGCATCTCTGTACCCAGCATCCTTCCTGATCTCAACTTACCCCCCCCCCATCCGCCCTTACTTCCCGTCGTCGCCATATTGTCTTGGTCACTGGTATATTTTTGTACTCTCAATTGCTAATCTACCCGGTGTACTTTTTTTTCCAAAAAAATTCGACATGCCGCAGCTAAGGGGTTCGGACTGTAGCAAGTGCATTGATATCATGAAAGGCTGGCAATCGGCACAGTGCCGTACGTGTGCTTTGGGCGTATGAGTGCAAGAGGCACGCATGTGCCCGAGATGTACCTAACTATGTCCTCCTGGTGCAGTGGGAGTTCAGGTGCATTGAAATACCTTGGCGAAGTAAGAGAACGTACCGGAAGAGTGAACAAGTCAGGATGGAGTCCGCGAGTGTCCAGGCGGTTGCTACGGGTAAATCGGTCTGCCGGGAATTCAGGATCGGAGCGAATCCTTCCCCAGGGAGAATCGGCTGAATCGTTGATTCGGTCCCTCTGAGAGGCTGAGTCCGAGTCGGTGAGTCGGAGTAAGCAGTCCTGCGTTCGTTCCCAGGCTCGGGCGCAGCGCGTCCGATCGTATCTCCGAGAGGATTTATTGTTTGGTAAATCATTTAGTCGCTGCCAAGCTGCCGCGGGCGGAGGCAGAACGAGAAAAGGAGAGAACGAAAGGGAGAGAGGTACGGAATGAGTACGGAGGATGCAACAAGGTAAGGAGACTTTTTTCCTGTTCCTTCTGGACCCAGCTCACCTCCCTTCCATACGCCACTCATTCAATTCGAATGAGACACAGGAAGACCATGGGAGCTGGGAGAGCTGGTCTCGTGCTTTTGATAATGGAAATAATGGAGCTATCGTGGTACAGGAATTTTTGTGTTTTTTGGTTATTTTATAACCGACTAATATTTTTTGGTTAACTCTTTGACGCGGTTTTTTTTTGGTTTTTGGGAAGACGTTTTAGCGTTCGAGGTGTCGTAAAAGCGACGTTTCTTTTCACGCTGGCGCTCCTACCTCTGGCGTTGACGCTGACGCCGAGTGGATGGCTCGGAACGTGGAGAGTGGGAACGAAGAAGGAGGAAGCACACGACAGGCACGCGTCTCGGGGCCTGGGATGCTGCGGTCCAGAGAGATGGCCTCTCGGATGCTCCGAATCTTCGGAGCGACGGAGACTCCGAGAAGGGAGGGACTGCTGCCTCGGGGCTTGCTATTCCAAATGAACGAACGAGATGGGAAATCATCGGAGCAAGTGGCAAAGGCGGATGATCCATCTTTGTTGATGAAAAAAAATATACATATATAATAACAGTTTGTGTACTTTGTACGTAGATATGGGACATTGTGTGTACTGACGTACGTGTCAGCCTTGGAGCCGTGCGGGGGGGAGTGGAAGAAGAAAAGGTGGGTTACGTTGATGGACTGTAATTTTATGATGCACGCGATGGGTAGGCTGACGATGATCGATAAAAATTTAATGAAAATAAAATTTAATTTCAATTTTTGGATCTTTGTTTTTTTTTTGGATTCTTCAGAGAATCTTACTAATTTTAGATTATGACTCTATCTCGGCTGGTTTATGGTGATGGCACTTTTTCCAGGATCCAGGTATATCCTATTACAGTTTATGGATCCTTTTTCGAACGAGTTTCTCTCGAAATTCACTTGGAAATTCTATGGTGGCTCGGGAAAAAAACAAATTTTTTAACCTGGAATCACGCGCGGGTTTTATAACGGTAGAAAATTATGAAAATTAAATGCCGATACCGTGCACGCCTCTAGGAAATCGTTCCCGTAGTCCAGCGACTATCGCGCACAAGGACGCGAATGGGTTCGCCCGAAATGACATAGAATTTGCCACGATCTTCGGCTGAATATAGGTTTGCTAGCTGAGGTAATTGGATAATTAATTTAGCTGTACCAACCTTCGACAACCATATATTGTACCTGAACGAATACCTCTATTAAATATTTTCGTCGAATCATTCGTAAAGCCAATATACCGTAATTGCCCGAGTTTCTCCATATTATTTAGTGTGTTCGGGCCCGAGGAAAAGAAAAAGAAAAAAAAAAAAAGAATCAAGAGAAGAAGCGCTAATGGAGAGTTCGCAAAACGGAATGTGGAGCGTGATTGGATCTTGGGGAGAGGGGCGAGAGGGGAAAATCACTTACATATGCAATTAGGAGCACGAAGCGTCAGAAAATGGCGAGGAGTTAAGGTCGAAAAATTCAATGGAATCAAACGAGAATGAAATTCATACGGAACGTATCGAAGTGATCCAGAGACTCGGTTCGAGTTCTTTCCGATCCGGAGGAAGAGTGAAATTCGCCGGGCCCGGCTTGAAATTAGTATTCATTAGGGGTCCCCGTGAGATTTTCGACGAGTCACGTAGAAATAATTAAGGTAAGTGAGGGCTTCGCCTCTCGATCCAGCAACTTGCTTCCTCCATCCCTTTCGCTCCTTCGTAAAGATCTTCTCTCTCCTCCTAATGGATCCTGGATACTGCTTCTGGGTCCTTAGCGCATGATCATACCCTGGTCCGGCCTCCGTGCGGATGCTGACCAGGTCTCTGCTCCCGGTCTGAAATATATTCGAAACGTCTTGTCAAAATGAATTTTTCAAATTGAACGACAAACATTAAGCCCCACGTTACAGTCGCATCGTACGAGTCCGCCTTAATTTGGCCTCCGGCGGTTTGATCTCATTTCGATGAAATAAGGTAAAGCAAAAGAAACGCGGACCCGGCGCGAACCGGTTGGGTTATAAGCGGTACCACGGAAGCTGCAGGCGCGAGCGCGTGTCCAACCGGTGTATCATTACTCTCGTTAAAACATCCCTATTCATTCGGAATGCGTGAGTGCTTACACGCACATAAGTATTACGCAGGAGAAAGAAGTATCGGCAGTCGAAAATACTGAGCGGCCCCAGTGAAAGATCGAGTGTCCGGCTGAGTCCAACTGGAATGTCCCCAAGTAGGAGTCCACCAGAGCCAGATGATCTACGACGCTCCTCGGCACCTGTCCGGGATCGACCACTGCGCGATCTACAGCACCGGACATGTCTCTAATGCGCATGCGCGTATATAAAGATCATCGACAGACTCCTAATGAATTTTCCTCCTGGTCTAATGAAGTCTTTTCGAGAAATTTTAAACGTCCGAGACGATCTTATCGTTGGTTAATTGGACGAATCGTAATTCATTCAAAATTTGTGTCCGGCGTCTTACGCAACTGACTACTCAATGATTTACAAGCGCCATTATCGGTCTGCCCGGTAAACATTTTTTTTTTATTCGTCAACCAAGAAAATTCTCAAAATCACTATCTACGATGGTCGTCCTCGGATTCCAACGACGTCCCACACGGCCGATCTTCGGTCAACCGATTCCTTTTGCTATATCTTCTTCAAACGTTTCTTTCTCCCTCGATTCTGAATACTCAGTTTCATAATAATCCTCATATATGCCTCGTGCCCGTGCCTCAGACCGAACAGCCTACTCGAGACCCGGGTGCTCGTTAGCTGGTGCACCTGTGCACGCGCCCACCCGGACAACTCAAATTTTTCATTCGAGTCCCTCTTCCCATCCAACCCCCCTGCCCACCTTCCTCTCTACCCACCACCCATTCGCCAAGGGGAAGGACCCTTCCGAATTGCGTCACGTTACAGCGACTCGAATTTTTCACTCATCCAAGAAAAGGAACCTCATTGTCATCATCATCCTCATAGTCTTCATCCTCCTCCTCCTCCTCGGCCTGGCTGTATCCAATGTCTTCGCCGTAATCGACGTATTCGACGTAGTTGGCGCCGCCACACCTGCCTCCCCCTTTCCCTCCTCGATCCTCCTCTTACCAAGCAGAGCCCCCTCGCTCTCTCCCAAAAGACTTATCTCGAATTCGCGGCTGCACCTGCAACGAACGTCACTCCAAAATGATGGCCGGGAGAACGCGCACCGAAGTACGGCCCTGGTACTTGCGAGTCGCCGAAAAATGCCGGGCCCTCAAGGGCTGAAGCGAAGAGGACGCGAATCCAGTATCTTAAATTTGACCGAAGGTGCCCAGGCGAATTGCTACGAAGGAAGAGACGTCCAGAGAGTTCAGTAAGGTTTTCGACTAGCTGCCGAGGACGGCGGCCATCCTGACGGCGATTGGTCTTCCTTGCCGTGTGTGTATATATATACAACCAAATGAAACTTGAAAGAGCACCTGCCTTCGTATCCGTCTCTTCACCTCTTCACTCACTATCCCTCTCTACCTTTATCTTCTTCCTTGCTCCCCTTCCAGCTCCCTCTCCCGTCCTCCTCGCTCCGCGACTGTCCACCTGTATGAAGATATCACTATGCACGTATACAAGGAAGAATTGAGAGGCCAAAGAGGACGAGAAGCTTCTAGAACGTATACTCCCTTTGGTATTGTATAAGCTCTTCGTGCGTACTACGAAGATCTGGTGGGAGACGCACGCTTCGCTCCCCACCAAGCAACCGCTTATACGCGTGCCACTTACACGTCATCTTTAACCATAGCGATCATCGCGCTTACACTTTCTCAGCAATCGCTAGAAGTCATCGTAAAGAGATTCAGTGAGCCAGTTGCTGATTTGACGGGCGTCCTTGTGTCAACTAGTCGGGTACATTCCTGGCTAACTCTCCTCGTTAAACGGCACTAAACGGATGCTGGTGCAACGGGACTCTGGTGTGTTGCTGGTTGCATATGAGGCAGGCGAACTGCATTATTTCCTCCTGCAAGTTGACCTGCACTCCCTGCTGGCTTATCCGATTGATTCCAAGTGACTGGTTATCAGTCAGGCTTGTCGCGAAGGAATGGAAATGAATAGCGAATAAAAATGTTCCATTGTGCAACTTCTTTCGTATCATGCGTAAAAATGCAGTTGCACCTACATCGCTGACACGGGAACAGTGCAGTTATTCAGGCCGCACGTCAGGTACTCCTGGTAGCGGCTGAAGAGTCTATTATGAATTTTCTCAAATTACATAACTCTCAACTCTTTTCGTTTTACAGTGCGATTGTCCTATCGCAGTGATGCTCGCGTCTAATCACAATCGTTAACAAAGATCGGCTTTCCAAGTCCTCGCTTGGGGAAGCATAACGAGTTACAGAATGCGCCACAATTAAAGAAAATAAATGCACGGCGAATATTTGAATAGAAAATAAACTGTATCCACCCGGTATAAATGCTCGCACGAAATTACCGGGTCCCTCTTACGTATAAACGGATGAAAACGTTGATTTCAGATAACGCTAAGTGCATGCCGGATTTCTGAAATGGAGGGAAATTAAAATTAATGGAAAAAAAATTGCAACGAAAGGAAAATCAGAGCGGTTGCGACGTGTAAGGTTTGTATGTAATTGTGTACAGTCGGTCGGAGATTTCTTACGTATGCATATATCACACTGCTCTAACGTGTAATGCCCAATGGATGGGCCCTAACCGTCATTCCCAATCATCGTTCTCTCGATTACATTATTGCCGGTATGGGCCCTAGGCCCAAACGCTCTTGGGCATCTCTCTTGGTTCCTTTCAAAGTTTCCCTTTCTTGTCTCTCTTTTTCTCACAGTACCCCAACAAGGAATAGAGGCTCTCTCGCTACTACTGGCATCCAATTAGAGATCTCACGATGCACGTCGAATACCTCTTGCGTGTGTTGAAACATAACTGCAGTCACGTACATTACATATTACTGTAGTGTATTCACTTGCGGTTTCTGATTGGCACTCGTGCCGCTCCACTTTCCACGGTTAATTCGTGCGTTCCGTTCCGTAAACACCTTTTATGGGGAACCGCATGACAAAAGGGATTTTACAAGAATCATTTATCAGGCAATAATGCAATTTCAGAGTGCACTTGTTAAATGGCTAGTATCATTAATGGTAGTTGGTATGTGTTGTATATATATATCAAGGACAACTAGTACATTTATTAAGTCTATTTGGCAGTCGATTACTCATTGGATCGAATTGATCGATCTTAGCAAAAATCGATATTCATCGGTCAGCAGCTAATGGCACATTCTTGGTAGTAGGAATGAAAGGAGGAAATAGTTTTATTAAAGTTAATCGGTAAATGTGGCAGCGAGATTCCTTGCATGAAACTCACATTTGTCGTGGTCCATGGGAGGAGGACTTTAGGTTAATTGGCATCGTGTAAGAAAATGAAGCCGGGCATCGGGTACGCTTCGGGTTGCTTCTACCTCCGATGGAGTTGCTGGTAGCGTTGCCGTCGTTGCTGCTTTCTTTAATTGTCCCGAAGATTGGTGTTTGTCCACAGGTACAAGAACGAATACGGCGAAGCGCGTTTGCGTGAGGAGGAATTATATAGTGAAAGGTTGTAGTGCCCACTGTCCCTGCTGTTGCTGATGCAGTAGCTGCACTGTAAATAACGAAACTCGTTGCTGGGCTTCGGACGTAGGGCACTGCAGCAACGGGGACCCCCAATGGATTTCTCCAGGCGTTCTTGGGTCTCTAGTGGGACTGGGAGTACAAATAGCTGTTGAAAATGGCGTCCCGCACAGTTTCTCTTTAATACCTCGAGGACTTGAGCTCTTGTACCTTATCGGTCTTGAGAAATTTTTTTTTTCATTCGCATCCCTCCCCGTTATCTTTGGCACTTTGTTCCTCGTCGATTTCACAGCGTCATCGGAAAATTTCATCTCCGACGACGATGATCGACAAGACGGTATGGATAAGGGCTGTTTATTGGAAATATATTAGATTGATAGGGACGTGTCTCTTTGACGTGTCGTTGGAGCTAATTTGATTTTCTTACAGAAGTGGATGGCAATATGCAGCTTCTGGGTTATATTGCTGGTTTCCGCTGAGAGCAAACTGGTCCAGGGGAATCCGTCGGGATCGGGATGGAACTGGGATGGCTCGAAGTTCGGTCGTGCTCCGATCTTGGAGAGATTCTCTTGGAAGACGATGGACTTTGCGTATCCGGATGAGAACAGCAGGCAGCTGGCGATAGCGAGAGGCGACTTCGTACCGGAGAACGCACTTCCGGTGGGCATCGAGATCTGGAGGAACAAGCTCTTCGTTACGATACCGAGATGGCGAGGAGGTAAGTGGACGGGTGTGAGTGAACGGGCCAGTGAAGTTTAAGGGAACGGAAGTTTATGGCAACCGCGCGTCCCTCTCTCGTCTGGACGACTTCCGGTTCGCGACAAAAAAAAAATGCCGAAAATCGCGAGAGATGCTCGTGAATGGATTTCGCTCGCCAATCTCAAACACTCGCGCGCTCAATGGCCTCGTTCATTCTTTTTTATTTGTTTTTTCCCCCCTTTTTTTTTTTCTTTTCCAGTGCTTTTTGCCTGTTTTATATTTATTATATACGATGGCGCGCGCCAGAGCATTGTACCCTGCGGATGGACAATGACGGCGGCACGCTGTGTGCCAATTTTTTTGCCTTTACCCTTTTTTTATTCTCCACGAATGAATTTTCGTACCGCACTACGCCGCTGGCACAACCCCATTGTCTTTGGGCAGGTTTTTATGTCGGCGGCGTTCTTCCATTCTTCCGTTTAACGTCAGGTTCACCAGCGCCAGACGAACTCTCTCAACTCCGTGAACTCCCTGACCTCCCCGAACCCATTTCAATCCGTCGTCGCATTAACGATGTGCATTTTTTAGTTTACCTGAAAGATCCAATTTTTCTACCCTTCCCGTATCGGCATGTCTTTGCATACCCCTCGCGGCTATTAGAAAGTCGTTTTCCTTTATAAAGCCAATCTTTCAAGTAGGGCTCCTGGGGCCGTTCCAAAAGTTCGAAAAAACTATGGAGAAATCCAAGGAGCTACCTTACCGTACGAAGTCAGTGTTAGATTAACTTCACGAGAGTCAATCTATTTTCCGTAATCCTTCCGCCATAATTTCACGTCAGTGCAGCCTGCACGAACAGTCATTAGTCCTCGTTATTGCTGCCGAGAAAAATTGAACCAGTCCCTGACTCGAATCTACTTTGTCGACGGCAACGAGTTCCGAGTATATTTTATCGGAAGTTAATCAAATTTTCACCAGGTATTCCCGCTACCTTAAATTACATATCGCTGGACGCGAATCTGGGTGGCTCGCCAAAATTGACGCCGTGGCCAAACTGGGTTCAAAATGTTGCTGGTTCCTGCGGCAATTCTCTCACTACCGTTTACCGGCAAGTATCTTTATTTCGTTTACCAAAATCCCTCCGATTACCTGACTGATAAGGCACCGCCTGAACCCTCTTTGAAATGCATCAGAATTCACGCGGACCAGTGCGACAGACTCTGGGTCCTGGATACCGGTACTATCGGTATTGGCAATACTACGCAACAGGCGTGTCCGTACACCTTGAATATTTTCGATCTCACCACCGATAAGATTTTGCGCCAGTACAGATTACGGCCAGATGACATTAATCAGGTAGGCACTGGCGTGAACAGATACCTCGCGGCCTACGTGTTTTCTTAAACTATTAAACTCGCCACACAACTTTCACATTTCTACAGTTTTGCGTTTTTTCTTTTCGTCAACGTCGCAGAACACGTTCATTGCTAATATCGCCGTGGACCTAGGCACTGGTGGCTGCGACGACGCCTTCGCTTACATGTCCGACGAGCTTGGCTATGGCTTGATCGTTTACTCCTGGGCCGAGAACAAATCTTGGAGGGTCACTCACAGCTTCTTCATGCCCGATCCCCTGGCTGGGGATTACAACATCGGAGGACTGAACTTCCAGTGGGGCGAAGAGGGTATCTTTGGCATGAGTCTCTCCGGACTCAAGAGAGACGGCTTCAGGACCCTTTACTTTCATCCGTTGAGCAGCAACAGGGAATTCGCCGTCTCCACTCGAATTCTGCGAAACGAACAACTTGCCCTTGATAGCTATCATGATTTCGAGGTATCTTTTATTAGTGATCATTTTTTTATTTTTCCTTACATCCTTTACACTCGAGTTCATTTACCGTTGATTACAGGTACTACCCGACAGCGGACCCCTTTTCCACCGTACATCCTCCGTTATAGATGAAAATGACGTGCAATTCTTCAATCTGATCGATCAAAATGCCGTTGGTTGCTGGAACACTTTGTTACCGTACAGTCCTGCCAATCATGCAGTCGTTGCCAGACACGACGATGCTCTGATCTTTCCTGCAGATGTGAAGGTACATTTTCTTAGATGCTTATACCGGTTGAACATTTTTTATTTTCAATTATTTATTTGTTTACCTTGTACTGCCAATTTTTTATAGGTCAACAGAGGGGTGCTGTGGATGATCTCCGACAGGATGCCAGTGTTCTTGATCTCAACGTTAAATTATAAGGATGTCAATTTTCGCGTACTCTGCGTTCCTGTTCGGGAAGCAATCGCTGGCACGGTATGCGAAAATGCACGATGGAATTACAACAGTAATCAACTGTGGTGGGATCGAGAATAATTATCGAAATTCTCGAAGTTTACAATTTTCCCAACAACAAGTCCATTGCATTCAATATTTCGTCACCTCCTCTCCCTCGGACCAATTGCCAAATACGATCAACCTCACGCCAAGTATATTTATCATTGCCAATTACTGCAGCATTCTATTTTTCTATATACATATGGAAATCTAATACACGCTCAAGATCGTACCAGTCGTTGAGAAAGTTATCGTATGATTTAACTTGATTCATGAATAATTTATATTTCTAGTAGGAAGTTGCGATTATGATCGTTTTTTTTTTTTTATTATCAGTGTATACGTACTTTTATGCTTCCCACTTCCCATTGCTATAGCTTCCATCTACGCTCCAGCGGTTCAGTAATGGAGTTTAAAAAATATATATGTATGTGCGTAGTGATGTATAAGGCATGAAAGTTAGCAGAGAGACGTAAAAGTCGATAAGTGTCTGATTGCCAAAGCGAGCGACGTGTCTCAATCGTAACTGGAGGCTGGAGAATTAGGGCTTGGCAAATTTCCACCGTTTATCAGCGTGAAAACGTATTCAAATCGGCATGAATCATCCCCGCAGGAGCCAGATGGTTCGAAGAGGCCATTAGTTTGGCCCTTGTTTCGATAATTTGAAGGGAACCTCCTGATATACGATCGTGAGTCGCCTTCGGAGTTCGCGCTACAACGAAAATTATCCGTTTCGTGAGCATCGTGTAATATATGGCCACGTGGGCCTTGTTTGGCACGTTAAAACTAAATTCTAGCGAAGCCCCAGGGGATGAGTCCCATGGCGAGTTACGATTTCTCAAAGATCTTCTCTATGCCGAGGTGAGAGTTCTTGGTCAGACCTCCAGGTGATCGTCGGCCATACGAATTTGGCGTGGCGACTGGAAGCCATCTTGAATAATAAAATATTAATAAATTGGAAAATAAAGGGGTTCCGAAAGGAATAGGGACAGTCAAAGACAAGGCTGTCGATCGATCGTTGTATTTCAAGTGATCGATGATGGACGGGACACAGGACCCTGAGGGTTATCATAAAAAAATTGGGCGAAATCGGCGGACTGACTTACTGATTACAGGTGACCGAACGAGGCCGTGCAGGAGGTTCGCGCAAATACCGATGCGAATCGTCGTAGCTATACTTGGGTCTGTTTTAAATTAACGCCTCCTTGCTTTAACACCTTTTTGAGGCGGCTGTCTGCTGCTTTTTGAGCCAGGCGTAATTACGGGTTCGGCTTTCGCAGCGACTACCACCGCGTCCAAGGGAGTGTCGGATAGCGTCCGATCGTTTCGTACGTCACTAACGAGTTACTTAACATTGTATATCTCGTTTCGTTATTTCCTTAACGCCTCAGACACTCTCTGCATTCAGGATGTTTTCACCGTACCTGGAGAATTTATGCTTCACTGACGTCCACTCGTGTCCACCGTGTTAGCCTACTAGCGGACAGACCGAATAACCTTGTTGGGATATGCCGTATTTTATCATATACGGAATGTAAGTTGTAGCCTGGTACGTTTTTCAATTGACCAATTTTTCTACGGCTGTCATATTGCAAAATTACACCATAGACTCGATGTAACAATGTGCTATACCAATGGAAAATGCCAGAGGGAAAAGTCAAACGGACTACGGCGTCATGTGCTTCCATCTACAGGAGAATCGGTGGAAACGTGTGACGCCTGTTTTTCAGGTTCGTTTAACTCTGTATATTTAACGTACTCGGAGTTCGTACGACGACCGTCCGATGTCGCCACTTACGTCAGATTATCTTGGCGTTCAGTTAACCGTTACAGCCACGATTGAATTCTACTCTTTCGGAATATGCTTTATACCTTGTGTTCCACCGTTTATATGGATATTTGGCCAATGTACGCCTATGACGTATCCTTTGTTTATTCTCGTCCGTTTTATTAACGTTCTGCTATCGAGTGAAGAATCAATAACGAATAATGAAATGTCTATATGGACTGAATTTTTGGCATTTTAAACTTCAACGAAATTTCACGTATTCAGTCGATTTGCTCGTACTTATGAATGTGCCAACGTTTTACAAACCATTTATCTTCTTTTGTATGAAAAAAAAAAGTGATTAACGATCCGTTACAGTAGCGGAATTATTTCGCACAATACTCGTGTCGATATCTGTGCTGGTTGACAAATTAGCAAAAGAAAATTAATTATCCGTCAACGCGAAATTTACTAAAAGATCACTCTTAATATTTACTCTGGAGTTAATCATCTCCCTGTTCGTGAAGACGATTACAGAATTCCCCATCGTAATTGCCTAAAAGTTTGAAACGTTTATATAAAATTTAATTTTCCTCGTTCTCTTTTCATTTTGTAACCGCCATCTTTCCCTCTTTTATTCAATCGTTACGGCCAGTCTTCCCGTTCTGATTTTTCACTTTGACCCTCCAGTTAATTATGCAGTCCTGTTCCGTGAATTAAATATTCCGAACGGGATCAAACAATTTGGGAACGAAATAAATTATCGGTAAGATCCCAAAGTTACTTTGATTTCCATAAATAGGCCCTAATAGCTTATACGAATACAAATCACTCGACGGTTCGTTTCTTATCTACAATCGTATACATATGTATCTGTAAAATTATTTTTCACGTATAAATTTAATCGTCCAACGTACGCTGCTTTATATTATTATTTCATACGTGACATTTTAAGCATTACGATTTATGTTTTATAAATATCTGGAAAAAACGTATATGTCATAATTGTTTTTACGGTCGCACGTTTCCAAATAATCAAACGCAAATAACGAGGAAGTCCCCGTAATCACAAACCCTTAAGTTTCTCGTTTATTCGACAAACTCGTTTACGGCTACTTCTCCCCCTTGCGAATAATGTTTAGGGGAATTCATAAACAAATATTATCACTCACCGAAATGTGGATAAAATTATATAAATTTTTTATCATCGCATAATTACCATGTTACCGGTTGAGTATACTCAATTTGAAATTTTACAAACAGCTAATTATATTGTATGCACTTCATCGAAAGGTAAATAGAAACATTTGATAACACAGATAACAAGCGTGGGACTTATGTTAGGTAATTAGTATGCTGCCACCCGATAAAGTCACTTTCATTTGGCTATCGGCTAAACGACGTCCTAGCTAAGGGCCTCTCTACTCTGCCTATTGATTAGACCAGGGATGCCCTTCTAAATTAATTATCATGCGGCACGTTAAGAGATGAATTAACCATAGGGTGGGACCCTTCGACCATTTTAAACGATGTAATTCTTCTCTGGCTTTCTAGGAATTCTTCGGTACATGAAATTGGTCCAGAGTTTTCATCGATTGAAACAACGCGTACTGCTGTACCGAGCAAAGCAATCACGAGATCAGGAATGAAAGTAAGGAAGATTGAATATAATGAACGTGCAAGGAAATCCATTTGAAATATACATATCAGGTAATTAAGTGGTCTCTTGCATGTAAAGATTATGTATCAGGTATAACAGATGCTAACTATTTTATTGTTACAGATGAGAAGATATTAAAGTTATAAGGATGGACCAAATAATCCATCAAATCTTAGCTGAGGAACTTCATCCCTGTGCTCTAGTATGTGGAGTTATTACTTACCCAGTATGTGCCTACATCTGCTTCCATAATTTCCATGTTATTAACTCCCAGGAACATAGTCAGCTTTCCTTAATGGTTTACACACAGTGACACGGGAAGCATGAGGAATCGAAGGAGCTTTGTACCACACCCGTTTAATCATTTTCTCTAGAGTTCACATTGAGCTTCTAAGAACGAGAATTCTACCTGTACCTGGCTGCTGGATGAAAAAGTCTCATTAGAAAGTTTCCTCGGTATGATCTTGATGAAGTTTCAAAAGATAGCCAGTAGGGTTTTTGAATTTTGAAAAAAATTCTTTGTTTACCCCTTGCAAAGAGGGTATCGTTGAAATAGCGCAGGTTGATATATGAAGGGGTAGTTAATCAAGTCCAAAAATGAAAGTAAAAGTTGGATCATTGAAGAAAGTTAGTAGATGGGTATGGTATGCTCCAAGGGACTGGAAATTTTTCTAAAGAAATTTAACTAATTTTGATATTACTTTTGATTAAGATTTATCACAAGTTCATAAGACAACACAAGGTTAATTGACTAATTTCATGCCGTTAACTACTTTTCAGATTTTCATTCGAAGCGACCAAGAGATAGCTGGAGAACGAGAGCATTGCCAATAGTACATAGAACTAAGTGTGTCTATAAATGTCGTTTAAAGTAAATTCTTCAAGGCGTACCAGCAGTTACCACGACGGCATCCCAAATGATACTTGTGGTCTCAGGGGATGCTGTTTACAAGAGATGCAAACATCAAACGAGGAACCACAGAGCTACAGAGGAACTAAGGGCTGCTATTAATTTTGATCTCTTGCCTCCAATCTTCTCCAGAGAAATTATACAATTTTTAAAACACTGCGCAGCATCCAGCCTGATCCTGTGACCGTGTAATTCAAAGACTTAATTGCCAGATCTGGGACCGTTCCTGGGTCTGGAGAAGAAATGGAAATTGTACAAAGGGAAAAGGACGGTAATTTTATAAGGAACAAGCCACCCAGTATTATCGTTGACAGTGATAAAATATCATGTAACGACGACGTCAACGACGCAGTCACAAAGGCAACGACCCGCAACTTTAAGGGAATTCAGAATTCAGTCATAGTGGATAGTCGCCTTAATGAAAGGGAACGACAAGCGAGGGTCGGACACCCTAAGAAAAAAAATTTTAGTTAGGGAAGACGTGGATCCATATAGATTTTTCTGTTTCTTCTCCTTTTATTCAAGACTGGAACCCTTCTCTCTCTCTTTCTCTCTCTCTGATGCTCCCAACACGCATTTGAGCAATGCTCTCAACCCTATTGAGGTTGGTCCCTAGACGGTGAGTAAAATTCTGATGCTCGTAAAGAGAGACGTTTCGAGGACCAGACGACTGGCTGATTCACAGGGATTCTACGTTGAGATAAAGAGAGATAGGCTTACGGTTCATCGCTTCACAAGTATAGAATCGTAAAACAGCAATTTATCCGTTTGGGACTAGTAGCCATGGGTCCCTCTCGTAAACTGCGTCCCGAATGGTCTCTATCAAATTTTCTCTTCTACCGAATGGTGATCGATCAGGCAAAAGGGTTTACTCAGATTTTGTGAATATTCCTCGTGCGTAATTTGTGTATCATTGCTGACGTCATCACCGTGGCCATCCCCGTTATTTCTTCTTCTGCCAGAATTACGCTGGAGGAAGATTAGCGTACTGATCTACCCTCGGCAGTTTGTGAAAACTGTCTGTGAAACATGACTAGGGCTTTGGATTAGATGGACCTAAAATTTCATTCTCTGTTCAGCTATCTGAGGTCTCCTATGGTTTTTGTACGCAGTCCGCTGACTTTTGGACTAAAAATTGTCGCAAGACAATTTGGATTCGCGCTTATCAAACGCTAAATTAGCCACTGGATTGACATGTATGCAACAGCACTTTGAGTGAATCCTGGGCCAAACCGTCATGCGCGCACTTTGACGTAATAGTATGCAAGTGATTAAGTGATCAATTTAAGTCATCATAGATCTAAAATGTTCATCTCTTTCAAAAGGACAATCCTGATCGAGACCCTCTGCGAGGGTTTCAAAATTAAAAGCTCAGTAGTGTGTGTCGCAGACTCGAACTCAGGAGTGAAAATTAATTAATTTTTCAAAGTTCCAAAGTCGTTTATCACTCACTTATATTTCCGCGAAATAGGGTTAATTTCTTTACCACGAAAGATCACGACTCTTCCAATAAAGCATTTTCCGGAAGTTCTTCTCCACGTACGACAGCGTCACACCTTGTGTCCCAATCGACTGTCCCGGTCCGAAAAAGTCAATACAGTGGACTTTCTCGCAACTTTCATTCCCCCAGCTTACGGAAAGTTGTGGGTGGAAATATGAGCAGCTTTACTGATCACGGGCGCGAAAAAACGGAAAAGCGCCGCCGCTGTTACGTGGATGGTATTTCGTCCAGCTTGTATTTCATTGTATTAAGTAAGTAATGAGACTTTATTGTAATGAGAGAAGTTTGTAATTTGAGGAGAAAAAGGGTAAGTAACGCTCGACAAAATATTTCTAAATATACACATACCTCTTTATAGGACACAGCAATGAGCAATCGTACATCGAAGCTTTAAAATGTGAAGAACGAGGAGACCAGAAGAAATTTCATGAATTCCTTAAATCCAGCATCCCGTTTTGTATCTTCATTGATATTTCACAGTAAGTAGAGACAAATTATCATCTTATCAAACAAACGACTCGAAGTAGAAGATAGGCGTTCGACGCCTAGTCTCCTTGCGTCAGTCATATAAAAATCTCATGTCATCCGTGCAGGTCGAGCCCGTCGAATGAAGTTGCTGGGCTGATTGAGAATAGCCGAGTGTAGCCATTTGATGGTAAGGTGGAGGTCGCCACGATATCCTCAAGAGGATGTTCTCTTCCGGTTCCAGATCGACGCCGGCGCCGGATGAAGTGGTTGGGAGACGTCCGGAACTTATGGAGTTGGTAATTCCGGATGAACAACCAGGCATAAGACCACTTACACCGTTCGTTAGACCTGGACCTACGCCGACGCCGCCCCCGCTTGGTCCTCCAGGTAGCCCGATTGTTCCGCAGCCGCTGCTAAACACGATCCTCTGCTTCGAGAAGGACTACTTCTGCAACATGAGACAGTACCAAAATAGGAAACCTTAGTGGTTATACGAACAATACAAAAAGACACTGTTTTCTGGTACAATACCGGATCTAGCCATGAGGGACGCCCTTCCCAAATAAATGGTGGAATCGTTTCCGCTGAGGTCACTGTTTCCGGCCTGGACACCATTGCGCATCGCTGCCACGGATACTTCATCCCCCGCACAATCGCAATACGCGCTGGAATAAAAAGCTACAGAGTATCGATGCTACGATATAATTAACTTACAATGTAATAAAAAAAGGCATTATGGCCTAATGATCGCGTGACTGCCATCTTAATGCTTTCCTACCATATTTTAATGCAGATCATATTACCTGACTGTCTGAAATAAGGAATTGCTGTCATATTAAAACTAGAAACAACATAGTAACCGTCGCGAACGCTTTTACATTTTTTTATTAATGTAATTTATTTTGCCCGTGCACGAGGAAACGTTCAGTGCAGGCAACAATGTTGTAAGTGTAGGTTTTAATTATTGCTAATGGTAGCATTATTTTATTCTTAGATGCACGTAACGCACTGATGATCGACGTCAAGAATGGAAAGTGCCTCTATTTGTATTATGAAAATGTGCGAAGAATGTTGGCTATAAACTAGCAGCTCTTACCTCCAGCACCGATAACAATCAAACAAGCTGAGAAATGCTTGTCGGAACTTCCGGTTCATGAAGCAGTAAGTGATTGGGTTGCAGCAACTTGAAACGTAAGCAAGAAGTTGAACCAGACTGATCCCTGTGCTTCCCACCAGAGAGTAGACAAGATCCGGTGCGAAGAGGTACCAAGTGTTGACGACATGAAGAGGAGCCCAGCAGACAAAGAACTCCAGGACAACAACGAAGAGCATCCTGATGACCTAGCGGACGGAAGCAAGAGGTGGTCTCTTCCAGCAACGGCAGCAATATCGAATATCTACCTTTTTCTTCGCCTCAATACTCTTATCCATGTAATTGCTGCGTATGGCATGTCTGCTGAATGTATAAGTCGTATCCTGGGGCTCCTCACATATTGAATTATTTGTCAGTTCTTCCGGAAGTCTCTCTCTGGGGCTTTGATCAATCTGAACCTGAGCTTCGTTCGCGCAGCCGGAAGGAGAGGTCCTCAAAGTTATTCCAGGAGTTATACTCCTACGGGAAAGAACTCTGGAAGATGTACCTCCGGGTCGTGGGAGACTCACCTTGAATTATTGCCTCAATTTCAGTTAGGGCAATGCCAGGAAGATTAGTTCAGTATTATCAAAACTCACCATTCCCTTGATTAGCCACAGCTTCACTGCTTCCGCTCCAGGTCTTGCTGTTTTCATGGAACGTCTTTTTTTCAAGCTCTTTGGACTGCTGACTATTCCCTGAGGAGTGACTGTACCATGAAGGTAACCTCCTGTAGTTGATGGGACCAGCCTGTGGTGCCTGAGAGGCGTCGTGACGGCCGGAATATCAACGTTGCCTTCCGCGATGCCTGGATCGTTACGTGAGCATAGCAAGTTGCCGTTGACAGCGCTAGAAGATGCTGTTCTCTCTACTGCAGTATTATCCCAGAGGAGCGGAGTAACATACGACGTAATGGGATATTTTTGAATTATGAATGTATCTCATGAGATGAAACGAGAGAGAAAAAGAGGCAAGTACCAGGAGAAATATGGAGAGACTGATTTATTTATAATATACGTTAAAGGTTCGCCAAACAATAATACACCAATAATCTCTGTGTACGTTTATTTTTAGAAACTCACGCTGCTGTTGCTGACACGTCGAACTGTGCTTTATCTCACGTCGCAAACCCCGCCAGAGCTTCGTCACGATCAACGAGTACGCGAGACTCATTATCACCAGAGGAATAAGCAACAGCATCCCGTCGAGAAAAAGATTGTAGGCCCGTTCCGATCCGATACTCGGCCATTCCTCTCTGCACTTGTGCCGGCCTGAAATTCCGTCGAACCGACTGAAAGAGCGAAGAACCGCTGTACCCGGGGAGGATCGAAGTCTCGTCGCTCCTTGTACGTCCTTCGATTAACAATATAAATTCGTGTATCCTAAGAATCCTAACAGTGCCTGGTATATCAGAATTTCATCCGGCCCGAACACACTCCCTTTGACTAATTGTTCAATTAGTAGGCCGACAGGAATGTTTAGAGGGTTGAACGGTAACTACAACTTGAAATATATTTTTCTTTGAGACGCGTATCGCTCTTGGTAACAAAATTAATTGTCATTAATTTGCTCCTTTCAGGTTCGAATGAATATTCACCAGAAACTTTTGGAATTTCCGCTTGTCATATCGAGCTTTATTAAATTATCTAATTCCCTCTGTGACTTTCCTCGACGGATGGCAATGAACTGGCGTTGGATTCAATTTTTAGGATATCGATCAGAACTTTGAGGACTTTCGTATATGGAAAAGAAATAATGGACAATGACAGACAAGAAGCGTAACGGGTCCATTTGGCAAGCAGCGATAACACTCACCTCCTCTAATAGCTTTCAGACGAGAAACCGCCAAAATCGGTGCGTTCCATGTGAGACTTCCAGCCCAGACAACGGCTATCATTTTATAAGCATGGAATTGCGTCTGCCAGCGCCTCGATTTGAGCGGCCGACAAATGGCGAAGTATCGCTCGAGGGAAATTGCCACGAGCGTCCATACGCCGACGGAAACTGAAACGGCTGGAAAAAGAAAATCGAATTGCTATCCTCCTCGGCACTCTTGGCGCCCAACAGGGGGTATTATATTTTAGGGGGTATCTTCCGAAGCCCTTGACGAGACTGATTACCGTATTTTTTCTGTGAATATTAAAAATAAAAACAATCTCATAGGTCACATGGCCATGCTTGGCGGATTCGTATAGGGTCATAAAGCCTGGAGAAGGTGGTTGTGGTTCTTGCAACCCCAGCTAAATGATAGCAATACATTATGAGTCCTAAAGACCCCTGGAACAGCTTATGTAACAAATGTCGGAGGCGTAAAGTACTTATTATGAGTGTAAAATTTGTTGGCATTAGTTTCTTTTTTTTAATATCTCATCGCTTACAATGGAGGCACTTTTTGCCTGAAAATCCATCTATTTTTCAGGCGCGGAGAAAGATGCTAATGTCGGTTCGCACTGGACATGAGAGTATACATATACATATACATATATATTTCTGACAATTGATTAGATCATGCAAACGAGCGGATTACTCCTACCTTGAAAGTAAGGTATGAGTTTGCACATTGTAGTCCCGAAGACAAAGTTTTTGAGCATCTGTCCGAGGAGCGTGAAGGGCATGCAAAAAACTCCAAGGAGAAGGTCTGATACTGCCTGAAACATATCAGATTTGATTAACAATAAGTAAGCTGAAAGAAAGGCAGGAAATACCGTACAAAATAATGAAGAATGACAGGTTCAATGTAGCGGAATAACAATCGAAGACGATAATATTTCATTACGTTCCATTGCATCGTGAAGTCTCGATAAAATATTTAAATCCAAAGTACGGGGAACGTCTGGAAAATATATCAGACAATTTTTTTTCATACTCTCTCAGATATTTCCCATGCTTATGCTTTTTACATGGGCATATGTTATTCGATTTAGCTATTTTTGAGAATATGAATCCACCAGGGTTTTCGTCCCTTAACCATTGCTTGGGGTAATGCATCGATTTACATATTGTGCAATTCAGTATTCAAAAAGATTCTTTATTCGCACGATTTAAGGAAATATAGAATCTCCCTCCATACGTTGCTTAAGAAATACATTTTCTGGCGATTATTCTCGAGATGTCATGAAATTATTTACGCTTGAATAGAATTTTCATTTTCAGCGCCCCCCCCCCCTCTGGTCTTTTTGACTTCTTTTCCAAATTAATTTTATTTTTCGTGACCTAGGTTCCGCAAATTGCTTTCTTCGATCGGCTCGTATACCTGTGTACCAGGTCCACGAGAGAATAATGTCATTTTCTGCAAAAAAAAAAGAGTGGTAGAAACGGGAAGCGGATAATTGAATCTTCCAATTGTTCAATCAGTAAACTTACTTTTCACAATTCTTTCGAACCTGACTCATTTATTACTCTCTTAATGCGCTGAAAGCTTGTGGAAAGGAGTTTTCGGAAAGATACATTTTTTCCATGCTTTTTTATTATGAAGCTTCCAGTCAGCCAATTTAATAATTACTCGCCGCGCTTTGACTTTCTCTTCAGTCCACTTACGTCATTTACAAACCCGTACAGCTCACTGCTCCTAGATACCTCACGAAGACATTTAATCCTAGGTCGATTTTTACATAAAATATAACTTTACAGACGAAATCTTGTCAGCTTTCACGAAATCAAATTACAAGGGTTCTGGGTTTTGAAATGTCTGATTGACATATAACGCCGACCACAATTTTCCATAAGGGCATACGTCGAGTTTGCATAATCAATCAAAACGGTACCTTTGAAGGAAAAATGCAGAATTCGCACTTTGACTTTTTTCCCCTCTGGCTCTGGTACAAATGAAAAAGACGCTTGTCAATTTTACCAAATTTTAAAATCCTGCCTTATTGCTAAACGCGAATATAATGGGCTTTAAAGTTAACGTCGTTACCAAAGTGTCGAGTCTTTTGATTTTTCACTCATTTCCGTCAGTCTGGATATGCATGCTATCTTCCGGTGTAACGATTGGGATTATATCATTTATAAGAAGAAACGCAATATCGCAGTATCGCATCAGTATCAAAATAGCGTGGAAAAGCCGTAAAGAGCCCGATTGCTCGTAAAAGCCGGGCGCACGAAAATATTAGGTAATTGTGGTCGTTTCGCGAGACTGAAAAGGGGAAGAAAATCCAAGGGCTGCAAATACCAGCGATTTTGACATGGGCTGCCTTTGCTTTCTTATGGCTGCCAAATCCACTTTTTGCTTTCAGCAGAGTATTATTAACTTACCAGGAAGGTTACCTTGATGACGTCACGAAACTTGAGACCTTTTTTTTTTATATGATTTGCAAGATAAATATGTATGTGAAAGTTTGCTGTCCATAAGAAGATTTGACGTATCAAAGTAGCCCTGGAAAAATCTTGGATTTTCTGTTCTTTATATATTTATCTCGTGAACTATACAATTTTCGGAATTTATTAAACACGTAATGGATACCAGATATCGAACACGTTCGATTTACCCAGTCGTCGTCATATGGAAACCGTATAGCGTTGATTTTCAACGGTGCATAAGTACGCGCTGGTATTTAACAGACAGAAATTTTGAAAATCCATAATTTTACTTCACGCATCGAATTCCTTGCAATAATGATAAAATAAAAAAAAGTATTTCAAGGCTTCCATATCATGAGCATGTAATAAATATTCCCAATATGGCATCGTAGCTAAAGCTGTACTCGACAGGAAATTTGTACAGAATTTTTAAAAGGCGGAAGACATTGTTTCCATGTAACCTCTTTTCCGCCAATTGTATTCAGTGGAACCCATTGGTTATCAGTTTTAAATTAAAAAATCCAGACGCCTAATGGAATCCCTTACTAAAGTTACAGGTCTCATCTGCAACCTTCGACTGTTAAAACTTTACTCATATCTGTAGTTACTTTATCCACTCGGCACAGTATACGGCTGCTCCTTTCAGTTTCCTTAAAATATCCTCCGGGTTCACTGGAATGCCCATATGGCAGAAAGATCAACTGAATTTCTTACTCACTCCCACTCTCCCACTATCTCTCTTTCTCTCTCTGGTTCTTCAAATCGATTTTGCCCTCCTCTGTTGTGTAAATACATTTTTTAAATACTTTTCCTCCTTTTTTTTACATCCCCCACCCATCATTCTATTTTTTTCACATCCCCCAAAATCGCATCTATTCTTTATCTTTTCCATCTTGCAATCACGTGCACAATTTTATATTTAAAAGACACCCAGATCATCCTCGTCATGTCACGTTTCCCGATTCATTGTCCATAAGGGACTCCATTTTCCCCAGGACAGGAACCCACGTGCTTCTCTTGCCCTCTTTTCCATTCCGCCCCCCTCGCCCTTTCCCCTTATCAAAATTCGCACAGAATCCCTCTTTGCAACCTATAATCAAATATACTCTAGAAATTCTATACTCGTATCATCATGCATGCCACTAGAATACCCTTGATTCAATAAACTCGCATTACTCACTGAACGCTTTTTTTTTCAAAATTGAATGAAATTCCTGAAAATTCTATAATATCCATAAACAGTGTAGAATCTCGATTATCTTTTGTCTTGATTTCCTGAGTACATGAGTAAGGGGGGGGCCCTTATTCATCGCACCCTTCTTTTCGGCAGAATCAACCTTCCAGACCAAAGTACACTCTCACTCTTTCGTATTTCTCTTCCCTAAGAGCAATCCGTCATGTTTGCCAGTGTTGTTCCCGTATAATACAGTAAGTTGTTACTTGTACAATTTTGATTTTCAAAGTCCAAGTTCAAGGAAAAAAAAAAAGATAATCCAGGTTGCACTGTATTGCCAGATGAAAAGTATTTCCAAAGAAAGTGCTACTGACCAGATTCAGCAAGTAGATGTTGGTCACAGTTCTCATTCGCTTGTTTCTCGCCAGGGTGACGAGGACGAGACAATTGCCGACTACAGCCAAAAGAAATATCGTGGCGTAGAGGGGTACGATTAGACCTTCCAGAAGATTTCCACCGGATGCTGCAGTGACGGTACCATTGAAGGAAGCTATCGTCGAAGTGACGCTGGACGTCACGCTCCGAACTTCCGGATATTTGGTCGTCGTCCTCATTCTTCCTTCTACTTCGTCAATAACGTTATCAGGGCCTGACTCGCTGCCGTTGTAATACTTGGTCACGTGTTTCGTCATAATCCTTAATAACGATTCTTCGTCCCTCAAACGTCCCTCGGGCTCACCGAACGTCGTAATTTCAATGAGGATCGATTTACCTAACCCAGTCATTATCCGTAGACCTTCCGATCTACTTGAGGAAAATGAAGATGAGTTAGCTTAGGCCTGATTTCGAAGGAAGGCGCTTTAATAATTCTGGGGCGCTTTAATAATTCTGCGTAATCCTGACATTACTGTTTTCTCTGCGTCTCGAGAAATTACAGGGAATGGCCCCAGCGCCGAATTAGATTTTCAAATTTATTGCTGCAAAAGACCTTTTTGTCCGTGATGTCTTTTCGACATATTTTCTACATGAATTCTTCAGTTTTCTTTCGCGAGGCGAGAGCGCCAAATCGCGAAGGAAGATATATCATGTTAGGCAGGCACGCTTGATCGAGCTGGGATTGCTTAGATCTTGAATTTTTAAATTGAAATAACGCACGTGAGTGCGAGAGAGACGGAGTCGTGGGAATTTCAATGCGTAAGGAAGAGAAATATATGGAGAAACCTTTTTCAGCGGATGGGATACCCTTCATAGACTGAATGGAATACGAATAAAAATTGACTGAAAAAGAATGTGGGGTCTCGTGAGACATTGAAGTTGTCGTTTTTTATTATATGAATAAATATAAAATCATATTTCATGTTTATCGCTATGAGGCAGGGATCAGGTAGACAAATCGTAGAGAAATAGAACTGATCGGACGATACTGAATTTTATTTCAAATCTAACCAATTTCATTCATTCGCTGTACGTGTGACGTTTTATTTGCATATTGCGACTGCCGGATTACTTTTTGTCTCGGAATAATCACGTTCGCTCGTGTATACTTTTAATTAGTATTATCTTTGGAATTGAAAAGACAAATTTTTAGTATCTATTTTTACCCTGGTCTCTATCTGCCCAGCCGCTGAAGCCGTGGAAGTTTTTCTGCGAAACAGTCTGCTATACAATTATATATGTTATAGGAATATGTACTGTAACACGGAAGATGGATTATTTTCAAGGGACGACCCGGAAAAAATGTGGCCGACTGATCCGGGATTTGAACCCGGGACCTTTCGATTACCGGTTGACTGCTGTGAGCACTGATTGTGAGATACATCAGCCGCTTTTTATACTTTTCCGAATCCTCCCTACTGACGAAAATGAATTTTCGTTACAGTACCTTAGGGATATCAAAGTAGCTGATATTAAAGAAGAACGGATAAAGATAAAAGCAAAGGACAGGATCTTTAAAAAAAACACCCTCTTTTATTGAAAACTTTAAATATAATAAACCTAGACCATATGGTAAACTGTTTGTAGTTAAAAAAAGAAAAAGAAAACGTTAGACCTCCAACTTTTTCAGTCAGCGTTACCAACATGACAATCTACCAATTTCAGGATACGTCAATCACGCCCACGCTTCTCTCCATTTTTCAATATTATATCTTCCACTAGTTACTTTCGATATTCAATTCGATCATCCCGGCTCTACCTTTTATATCGTGCCGAATAAATATCACAAACCACAAAGCGACTGTCAGATATGTCTCACGCATAACACGTTTACTTACAGATGAGTGTCGACTGAAAACGACGAATCATCAAAGCTGGGATTTGAAGAACGAACAGAAAGCAAGGAAGAGGAGCGATAAAGAATGTATACGGAAGATTAGAAAAACTGTATGAAATTGACAAGGAGAAGACGAGATAGTAGATCATACGCTGAATATCTATACAAGATAAATCTTTCAGTGTTAAACCACGCACTTTCCCATACGCTAATCGAAGATTGTATGTTTTGGATTTTTATTTTTTCACACATAAATTATTTCTTTCGAGCCGATTCCACGACTTTCGGTATACTAGAAATTTCACCAACTCGGCATTATTTTTATCTTACAATTTTAAATTTGACAATTTCATCAAAAACACGATTATCCAAAGACAACGGGGAGCCCACCAAGAGATCCGGGCGAATCGAAACGCGCGCGACGCTCTTTCCACGTAGACTGACTCCCTCAGGTCTGTTAACGTGTCTCCGGCCCCTTTCTCCAATTTCTCTGGGCAGAGAGAGAGAGAGAGAGAGAGAGAGAGAGAGAGAGAGAGAGAGAGATGGTTGGCGGTTCCCAATAATTCCAGCGTTACTGTACCTGAACAAAAATAATATTAAAACAACAAACCAATTGACTCGATCACGAAGTGAAGAATGAACAAAAAAGCACAGAGACAATATATGTACAACGTACATATATACCACGTGAGTTATCCTAGACTCTAAATTTGACAGGAGCCTCCGTACGTATCAGCTGCGCTATCTCTAATCAGATTGCCCGCACCTACGGGCAAGATTTTCTTGACACGGTATCATAAACACTTCAGGATGCTGATCCGCGCAACAGTTTTCTATTCGAACAGTTAGTTCGCTTCCCTGTTAACGATCGGCTATAACTTCTTATCAATGACTCGCTTACAGAATCATTCGTGTCAACCTCGGCTTAACCGAAGAACGGGGTTAAGATTAACCTGATTAGAGAGAATGGTCCGTATAATACATATGAAATCTCTTCCTTCGTAACTCAGGATAACTCATCCTGTGTATACCTTGAATATCGTTATTGATTTTCCTAAATAATGTATTCGGCAAATTCATCAAATAATTGGAAGAACGAGGAGAGAAAATTAAATTTCGTTGTCAGTTTCGTTAGGATTTAAGACAAAAATGTTTTAATACAATAACAAAAGCTTCGTTTTAAATGTCTTCGACACAATCAGGCCTATCAGCGCCTTACATTCCTACCCTTGTAAACAATATCTGTTCTAACCCTTGTTACCGTCACTCCCAATCTCATTCCCTCGTTACTTGACTTTCTTCGTGTATTTGTCAGTATCTCGGCACGTATCCAGGACTGAATCGCCCAGACAAAATGCCTAGCGATGAAATTTCTCGAACCACTGTACCCGACGACCAAATGCCCGGCTCTTGATTGCCCGTCGACGATATACCGCAATGCCCAAATCGCCTTACCCCCTACTTACGAATTATTCTGGAACTGTACTGCCCCGACAGAAACAGTAATCCTGGCGCGATTGGTCCAGATAAATAAAATCGTCCTCGCGGAATGGCATTGATGCGATGAGCTTAGAAACAGGCGTTACAGGTTAGAACTGTACTGTTTCGACAGGATCAGTTATCTTCACACGGTGAATCTAGATAAATAGAATCATCGAATCGTCCTCACTGGAGAGATTTACTCCTGCTTATGTACATTGGTTTTGTGGTCGTCTCTTCGACAAATTTATTGTCTCGCGTTATATTTCTGACGCTAGTTCATTCTACTCGATTGCCCGTGATTCTAATTCTAAAAGGTGTTTCGTGTTCGTTCTGTCAATGCTATAAGTAATACGCTGTGTTCTACTGGCTGAAAGAATTTCGCTCAAGGTTTTTTTTGGGTCAAGCATTTCGTTACCTGGCGCTTTGTCGTAGGTTTTTTTCAGTCGGGCGTTTTGTCGCAGTTTTTTTGCACTGTTTTTGTCTGGCTGGTTTAATCATGAAACTCCTTCGCAAGCCACGTCTTACTTTTGAAAAGTTTCGCAAAACAAGTGAAATATCGTATCGACTAAGTTATTACACGTTTATTTTCGCCATATCGACGGTGACCTAAGAATTAATGTCATTCTTTATGTTATAGGAATTGAAAATTTCATAATCTTAAGTGGTCGAAATATTAGCTTGACCTTTTGCCGCTTAACCAGCTCATTGACCCGTGCGGTTACTGTGGATAAGTGAAAGAGAATAGAGAATTATATGAATATATGCATTTTTTGTGTTAGTCTTTCGATGCTTGATGACTAATTTTCTTCTTTGCAGTGTTGGAAAACTGGTTGAATGATGTTGGCACCCGAATAACCAATGACCAACAGATATCATACGTATTGGATTTATTGATAAGGTCTGAGATATCACCGTTGTCTGTCTGACGTTAAAAGCTTCTCGTATTGATCTCACGTTATTGAAGGATATTGGCCACTCTCTGTCGACTATTCGAGATTAAAGGTTCGGATGGGCGAGAGGATGAGAAAGTGATAACAGAAATAGAAGAATTTTCGCAGACGCGGGTCAACCGCTGTGCAAATCTTTCTGGTGGAATATAATCGAAACCGGAAGTACAGAATCCAGCCGTTAAATCTTCATCCGGTACACTTGGAATTTTACGAGGTGCAGAATGATTTAAGGAAAAAATTGTACTATCTATCTGTCTACGCTATCCCGCTCGACAGAATATTTTAAGGACAGCCACGACGACGTAAAATATTATTGGATTCAGATTTACGACTGCTGCTTTTGAAACTGTCGCACGTGATTCGCCGTATGGATTTGGGACTAAAGGGGTGGATTTGATCGCAGGCCGGTGCGACATCTTAATGCAATGTCGAATATTATTAAATGGATTAGACGGTACCGAGGTCAATTTTAAAACTCCAATCTTGAATAATAAAAGCGCCCTGAGTGATGAAACTAATTTGTAAAACGAAAATTTGATTCTGTTGATACTAAGAATATTGAATATTATCGATTATGGGCTACTTATGGAGTACAAGCTATAGAGGCCAGGGTTTCCCAAATTTTGTCTCTGATGGAACACTTTGAGAATCTTAGAATTTTGACGGAGCACCTTTTGTAATTTCAAGGACATTTATCGAAATGAAAATCTATTCGAGTTCCACGCTCTTTTTGTGTACGACGGAATTTTGTTTCTTTTACTCTTCTTCGACTTCCTTATGATACGGAAGTAGAAACAGGAGGAAGCGAAAGAATAATACACGCAAATACCGACGATAAAGCTTCTTTTTATTGTGATATAAATATATTAATGTTCCGGAAAGTATCGAGTAAAGCAGAAATAAATTAAAAATTCCATAAGGAATATCTTCGCAATAAAAAATTCCGTGTATTACCAAAGTCAAGGAAAAAGTCATGGAAGATGCTGAGTGGATTTCTAAGAAAACAACTCAATATATAGAATATCGTGTGACAAGCTACGTTTCTGAAGAAAAAGAAAAATCTTCTAATAAATTTCACCCACTCGAAAGGAAGATTTGAATGAAAAGAAAGAGAATTTATGTAATTGATCATTATTATTTTTTTTCCGTAATTCAAACGAATAAAATGGTAAGTCATTCATTTATTTCTATTGGAAAATAAAGTAACAGGAAGACACCGAGACTGTTTTGTTATTATTTTTATCAGATAAGATCGAACTTCACGTCCTTGTGTGCTTCGAACGAAAAGACAGCAGTCCCTGGTCCATGTTAAATCTCTCTCATCACACTATAGTCTTTCTATCTCCATGAACCTACAGATCTCGGAAAAGGGTACGTTCGACTTTCCTAAAGAAAGGATTGGACAGTGCACAGAAGATATGATAGAGGAACGTTACACGAGAAATAATACATACGGCGAAGAGGATCTCCAGCCCTGTCAAAATTCCATAAACCTCCAGTTCGAGAGTTCAGTGCGGAACGAGGAGGTCGAAGATGGCGCGGAGCGTATATCCGAGAAAAGCCAGGGGCAGATTACTGTGTCGCTAGGAAATCCAGAAGATCCAAACAGTCCCGGGTATCATAACTGTAAGAGCACCAGAGATTATCAAGATGAAGAGAAACGGGACGCGGTAAGCCGTAAATGTCTTACACCGATTACAAAATCACCTCGGAGCGAGAGGAAAGGCTTTGGGAAAGAAGCAGATGCTAAGAAAGTTAGAAGTCTCACGTTGGGCAGAATGGGAAAGATGATGATGATGCGAAAATCCGGGAAGGAAAAAGATAGCTGTGACCCAAGGCAAGGAATGCCGGTAAGCCATTACTTACATTGAACATATACCAGTCAATGTAATTTATCGAGATCAAATATAATTTGCATAATTTATTTTCATAAGGAACGTGCCTCGTCTGATTTATATAAAGATCAAATCTCTATGAAGGAGAGAGCAAACTCCCTTGGCAGGATGCTGAAGCTTGTCGATAAAGATGGGGCGCCGAGAAAACTCTTTTCGGATCACAGAGCGGGATCTTTGACTGGAATTTTTTATAAAAAGAATAGCCAAGCCACTGCTACTGTATCTTCGTCGGATCCACAGACTCACTCGACCGGTATCTTTGCCAAAGTATTCAACCAACTGCGAGGCAAGTAAAGCTCTTGGGAATTTACGATAAGAAAGAGGCAAACAAGGAAATCGAACAATGATTCATTGATTCTTTAATAGTTCATGAAAGAGAAGCTCTAGTAAATATAACGTGACTTTTTTTGTCGTGCAGGTCGTGGTAAGGCACATGGACATCATGGAATGCCGGAAGATAACACAAGCATGGACGAAGACAAGGGTCTGTCCAAAGAAAATTATGTATCACGCAAGTCAGCACTCGCTTCGAGGATCATCGGAAATCTCACTCTGGGCGGATCCAAGAAAAGCTGTTCCGGTCGAGCGACTAGCGACGAGCATTCCGAGCGTGATACGAATTGATATTACTGGTTAAGATTTGATTAAATTGCAAGCAGCTACAGTCGACTAGCAAAGTTTCTATAATCTAGAGATACTTTAGGCTCTAAAAATAGACCAAAATATTTGTCAGATAAGGGTAGGGAATGAATAGCATTACAACTTTTTTTCTATCGAAGAATCACATTTATTATGTACGTGTAATTCGTCTTTCTTGTCTCTCTGTACTTTTTTTTTTTGTCATTTTAATCGACAAGTGGATCGAACATTTTTTTCTCAACTTCATTACTTTTTTCCTTATACGATATATAAATTGTTCGCGTTCGTTTGAACAATACGTATTGACGAATCGTATCGATCCCTTCTTCTCCTTATTGGCAGAGACAAAGAGATGCATTACGCTCAAGTTACGGCAAAAGGGTAGTTTCTTCGGAATATGAGCAGCGTACGCGGGATGGCACTTTAGAACATCCACGTGTTCGAGAGTCGTCGTGAATGTTCATGAGAACTCGCCACCCGCGACTTTATTTTTCCCGGCATCGATCGACTGCCGAAATTTATCACAGAATAACGTAAAGTAGCTTAGAGTCGCGATGGGTTTCTTATATTCTAACGCACTATTAATTCGTCTGTTTGTATCTGATATCGTGGCTCGTTTAATCTCTTATCTCATTAATTTTCATCCTTATCCTCATCTCAACTATCCTGATATTACAATTAGCTCTCACGATTCATCTATTCTCTACAATCTTAAGTCTACCATGGAATAAACTCCCATCCCGGGCCACCATTTAACGACGTTTAACGACGTTTAACGAAATAACAATAACGAAGAGAGGCTACTGCCGATCTCCGTAAACGAGAATTTAATTTAAACTCTGATAAAATTAAAAGGAAGAAGTCAACGTTCTCACGGAAAGATCGATTAAAAGCGCTAGCCTATCTGATTAACACGTTTATGAATAAAAATAATATTAGTAATAGCAGTAACGATAATAATTTCTCGGTAAAATTACATCCTCGAGTTTCTTTCTCTCGATTATATTTACAGTGGTCCGTTTAACCATGGGAGAATCAACACGTGTTCCCTTTTAATTTTTATTTTAAATTAGGACGAATTCCCAACTCCGATTCACGCACAGTGTACTAATACGTACACTGACAATTGAAAGCACGACAAAAATAGTATATGAAAAATTGTATAAAATTCCAATGACATTAATATTCTTCTTTCTGACCTATTTCGATGGCAAAGGCGTAGCCACGATTGTGTCCATTGGACGTTCGGTATGATGCTAATCTATTCCATCTAATGATTTTACATGTAATTTAATTAAGTACCTATATCCCTTCGCATCATAATCAAGAACTCATATGTTCTCTACTTGCTACTTTCAATTTTTCTCGTTCTCGCCACGTTTCACGAATCTCAATATTTGTACGGCATGCATAGAGCATTAGGTATTGATCTTGAGAAAGGGAAAGAAAAGAAAAGAAAAAGTACAATTGATATGGCTTCTACGATAATGCGAGTTTCTTGTTCCCACCGACGTGTTCTAGATCTATCTCAAGAATAGTATGGATTTAAAAAATGTCTAGATTAATCTTAACGTGATCCTTTTCTAGTATGGCTTTTGGACGGACGTTGTCGATATGGAAATCTCAAAACAGCTTCTGACAGCTATCTGACAGATAGTTCAGGCCCCAAAGTCTTCGCCAACGTCGGATGCTACGACCACCCCTACATTTGTTTCCTCCCTTATCTTCTTCGCGGCTCTTATCGTCAATTAAGTATATATCGGTAGATATCGATACGACAATGCAAAACGACGATTAACTACGTACATGCGATTTGGGCCAGCCCAATATCTAGGTTCACAACGTACGACGGATATGTCTCGTTCCGCGCTTACTTACGGATTTACATAAAAAGCCAACTTTCATTCTTATCCGTACCATTCATTCTCAACTGATAAGGGAAATTGCACACGTGCACGCTCCTTCTGGTCCTGGAGTTCTTCCTTCTCCGTCCCCTTCGTTCTTCTCCTCCATCACTTCCTCTTCGGTAATTCTGGCCGCAGAGCTTCTCAGTCATTTTCAAAATTGCCTCTGTGTTTACCGGCATTTGTTGCTCTTTTACCCCTTAAGTGTCATTTACGTGTGTATGCGCACTTGAAAAAAGAAAAAATGACTAATTTCCACTGGTGCGACTTCAACGAAACGTGATACAGACTTGTTGGGTCACGGAGTCAAATTTCTGAATCCACCATACGCGAAATGACGAATTAAAAATTTCAACGTCGGATTTTCATTCGATGAACTCAAAAATCTCTGACAGAAAACTGTCACCCGAGTGCAGCGACTCTTTCATTGAATTCATTTTTGGCACAAAAGCATCTTTTCTTTTTTACAGTTAAGGGGTTTAAAGCACAATACTATTGATTAGCATGCATCGACGTAGCTCATCACATTCCTGACTCGGCTATTCCCTCATCGTCTGGAAAAAAAAATAGTACAAGATTAAACTTGGATCATGAAAGATCTCTACTTTAGAAATTCATACGCTTTTACATGCCAGCTTAATTGTAACACATATATAATATATAGTTGGCATGCTACGAGGGACTACTACAAGAATTATTATGCACGCCTTTTTTCTCTTTGCCTTTTAGTAGCTAAGTTCACACCGCATGCATCGTATGACGTATTAATTAAACGTGCAGAGGGAATAAAAGAGCGCACGCAATTACCCTCAACGTAGAGTTCACTGTCTGAAGGTCACCTCTCCTTCTCAGCCTCAGCAGGGCTCTTAGAGTTTTCGACTGAGCTTCGATTCTTCCCTGAATAGGAATTCAATTGTTAAACTTTCCCACCACCATAATCATCATCACCATAAAGTAATCGATACTAACAATATCATTAACCAACAGCAATCGCTAGCCACCCAGGGATACAACAAGGAACAAGAGCCTGGAAAGGATTGATCTCACCTTCAAATCCCTGATTGTCATGAATCTCTCGGATTGGTCCAGTGGTATCCTGACCCTCCAGAACAGCCAGTAGACATTGGTGTATGCAGATATATTGCTGCTCAGTCTGGACCATCCAAACACGCTCTTTGCGCATTGCCCAGACGATGCCAAAGATATCAACAAAGTCTGAGACTAGGATCTGCTGAAGTATCCTGTCTAGAGCAGCGAAGGTACCGCTTCGACCTACTCCTGCACTACAGTGGACCACTATGGGTCTTTGGTCAGGTCGCACTCGTTCCCTGAATGCACGAACGAACCTTGCTAAGGTTTGAGGTGGACTTGGCACACCGAAATCTGGCCACGTTGTGAAGTGGAAGTGTTGGATGACTCTCTTGACGTCACCCTGTAAGCATCCCAAAGGGTAAAGTCAACGAGATCACGACGGGGTACAATATTTAGAGGAAAAGAGAAGTAATCATTGAAAAGATATATTTACCCTGCAGAGCAAAAATTCCGTGATGCTCCAATCAGGGTAATGTGCTTCGTTGAGAATGGTCACGGATATGTCACCGTAATAGACAGGTAATGTATCAGTGGGCCAATAATGATCACACTTTTCCCTGCCTTTTTCTATACATCTTGTCAGCATCACTATCGCTCTACTGTTACTCTCCCAAACCATCCTCCAAAAGTCATCACGCGTCGAGTGCAATGGACCCTGGGTCACTATAAATTCTCTTGGCGAGTTGTGACCCTGTGAATAATTATTAGAGTTCACTGGCGACTGGTCCAAGACAGGCAAGTAAAACAAACTGAACAAACTTACTGGAACATAATTAGCGTTTATGTAATCGGAACCTTCTTCATCGTCCACAGGCTGCAGCTTGAACCTGCTGTGATCATAGGGCAGGATATTCGTGAACCTGTTCTTGGGACGATTACAGGGCAGATCAGCAGCAGTGCAGGGTTGATCTCTTCCGACGTGCTTCAACTCCTCGAACTCTTCAGAGAACCGGAAGTCGGAATCCGCAGACATAATACGATAGTGTTCCGCAAAATTTTCAACCCTGATAGGACGGCTGATGGAAGAAAATAATCAAAGTGAATCGAGGATCTACAAATATTCTACTCAATACGAAAACCTATGATTGTATCATAAAGTAGACTCACGAAGTCTCAATTACGCTATCCGGCAAAGAGAGATTGTCGCTTGTCCTAGTTTCAGTCGTCTTCCGGCCCTGACTCCTTCGTCTTCTAACAAAGAGGCCTATACCCAACAATGAAAGTAGCAGTACTATCGGGACAGTCACCCCTACTATGATGGCGGTATTGTCCTTATCTGTCAATCAAAAGAAAAATATGGATCAATAACTAAAGCGAAGGGATAATAAAAATAATAATATATAAAAGCACAAGTTGATTGAAATAAATGAAAAGGCGCAAAGAATAAAAAGCTGATCTCTGTGGGTTTTACCTGCCAGCAGCAATCCTTGGGCGAGACATGGATAGAATACGACACGATATGAATGCTCAATCAATCATGAAAATAATGAACATCAATATTAGATTACTCACCTGTCTGAATTGGGAAGCTGTAACTGGTGTCTGTGAATTTATCAGGAGCTGTGAACGCCCGAACTTTCACTCTATAAGTTGATCCAGATTTAAGTGGACCGTTGCAATAACCAATCTTGTTATCACAATTCTCTGTTCCAATAGTAAAGTCCTCGACCGATCCATTCTTGAATGGACAGTACGGCTCCATGACCTGCGGATCAATGGGACAATGCATGAGTGATTGCATAATTGTTGCCTCACCCATACAAATCTTCTATGAATTAATTAGGAGACACAACGAGCACAAGACAGTCCAAAACTCTGAATGCTTTTATCGTCGAAAGATAATCTTTATCTTTGGCGTATTAGGATGATTAAATATAGACCACTAAATCACTGATAAATCTATCATGCTTTGTCCATGTCTTCGAATTGATACTACAATCCTCGTTTCATTGATCAAATTTCAAGGTCTCAAAGATCATCCACCAGTCACGTCTATTTACCTGAACTATCAGTTTTCCTGTATTGGCTATAAGATTCTTTAAAGTTTCCATGAGGATCTACTTCAGTTGCACAAAGAACAAGGTACAATTTACTACTGGTAATGCAGACTCACGTTCCACTCATAAAACTAAAAATGCAACGTAGACATAGGTGTGGAGGACGTTCGATGCAGATCAGATACAAGTCGACCGTGATCATGCAAGTTAAGTAGCTGCTTGAGATAATCAATTGAATTAATGATTTCTCATGAATCTTGCTTTGAAATTGTAGAAAACATCACTATGATCGCAGGTGGGGACAAGAAGTTCAGTACAAGTCCCAGTGAGGTCCAGTACCGTAGATCATGCTGTAGACCTACCTGATACGGAGGCCAGATGCTGTGAGACTGAACGTCCTTCCAGCTGAGCATCTCTAGGCCGGAAGCGTTCTTGGTATCATCTTCGGCAACAATGATAGTGTACGAGATGACAGCCCCGTTTTGCTCGCTGAAGTAGTTCTTCCTGAACCTGATCTGTATTGTTGTGCTGCTGCGACAGACCTCGGTAGGAACAACTTGGGTTGGTGGTTTGGGTGGTGCAAGGATAGGCATCTTCTGCTTCCAAACAGCCTCTGGTCCAAAACCGATTCTGGTTTCAGCTTGAATACGGAATATGTACGTTTTCCCAGGGATTAGTGACTTTATCACGCCACGGAATTCGTTTGCTCGGAAGTCCCGTACTTGCGTGTGAGTTGAACCCTAATATAGATAATAGAAACATGAAAATTGTTATCATTGAATATCGATAAGATATAATGTCACGTTTAACGAATCTTACTTCAAGTCCATATGTTATACTGTATTTCCGGATGACACCATTTTGTTCCTGACTCGGTAAAGACCATTCGAAGCTGATGTCACTTGGCTGTACGTCGGTTGGATGAAACTTGTCGACTCTCCCAGGATAAGATTCATTCGTTGTGAAACTGGCGCTCAATGGATTGGATCTTCTGAGATAGGTGGACTCGGTACCCGAACGAACCACCAACGTGAAGGTATAGTTTCTGTGTGGCTTGAGGTCGCTGATTGTGATGTTGTTCAGTGCTGTTATATTTTGCACGTAAGTTCCTTCAGTATTTATGTATTGTACCTCAAAGGCATTGTATTCCCCACGTGGCGTGTCCCAACTGAGAGTTATCTTAGTATCGTTCACATTGACAGCATCGATACTCGTGATAGGTTCAGGGTCTGGAATTTCAATTTGGTGACAAAAATTTCAATCAAATTCACTTTTGAAATAGGCAAACAAGCGGGCAAGCAGTCACCGGACATTCGGACAGCCAGCGGAATAGCCAAACAGTCAGACGCGTGTGAAGAATCAAGAGGATCAAGGATTGGAAATGCAGATCAAAATCGAAGACGGATGACGCTTTTCTACATATATTGGGAAGTACTTACAGAGTCTATCTTGTCTGAAAAGAGGTTGACTTTCGACGTTCTCACTGACAGTCCAGACGGTGACGTTGTACAAGCGTCCCGGCGTCAAACCGGTAAAAGTGACTTTGGTATCTGTATTATCCCTCTCACGTTCCTTGGTCGTATTAGTCTCGTCGCTTATTCGAAATCGGTAAAGATCGAATCGAGAAGATCCGATGGGTGTGGGTGTGTAACGCAAAGTCAAAGAATCTGGCTGATCTCGGTCCACGACCACGACCACTTCCGATTGAATTAATGGCACTGCATGCGGAATAGAAAATTCTCAGGGTTTTTCATTTGAATTTATTTTTACAGGAATACTCAAACGATGAGTTCTAGAAGTCGCAGACCTTCCGATGCTTGGTTTTCATCACGGAGATTCGAGTGCGCTTCAAACGGAACCATCTGACGCTCATCTCGTGAACGGAGGCTGGGCCTGATGGGCCGGAAAATGGAACGTTGGAGGACGACAGCAGCAAAGAAGCTTGCGTGATGCGAAAATGCATTTAAGTGTAGTGTAACGCAGTGTGAAGAATTCAAATGAAGAATTCGAATTAGCAAAACATGCGCAGGTGAATTCCGTTAGTAAGGCATCGAAATCCAAACCGGAAAGTCGCGAACACTTCATGAGACACTCAAGATTTTAGTCTAAGACGCACGAGACTCACTTGTTCTGGTTGTAAGGTTGGTGATGTCACTAACTAGATCGTAAGATACCGTGAAGACGGTAAAGGAATATTCGACGCCAGGCATCAGATCGCTCACTAGAATCTTTTCAGTTGACAAAACGACGTCGTCGTACCCGACGCCTGATATGTTAGTTTCGGTAACGTTTTTCGTTTTGCTGTCATCAGGGTTCTCGACTGGCCACCATCTGATTACGTATTTTTCAATTCTACCTTCTGGCCTCGGCCACTCCAGGGTTACGTTTGTGGAATCCGATATGGGTGTAACGTTCGAAACTGGGTTTGGTCCTGGACAAGTAAATTCCAATAGATCGATATCGATGCTATAAAATCCTTAATCGATCGTCGCTAATCGTGATTAACTAACTTCACTCTACTCACGAATCGTTTGATTCAATTGAAGTGGATAAAGACTCTCAACACCGAAGCTCACGGTGTTCACCTGAATGGTATATCGTTCTCCAGGTGTCATATCCGCCACTTCCGCTTCAGTCTCTCTCACACTAGGTAACTTCACCCATCTTGGATCATCCTCAGTTCGATACCTAATTGCATATTCGGTAAACATCGAATCGCTGGGTGCCTCCCAGTGAACCAATACGGTATTGCTGGTAACTTTTTCTATGCTCAAATTTTTAGGTGGATGAGGCACTTAAAGAAACCCAGATAATGTTATCACAGACAGATAAAAGGAAATTAGGAAAATTTAAAAGAAAATTATTATAACTGAACTCACAGACTGCCTGAAAGTAATCGTGTGGCTCACTCCTTAATCCATGACTTATAGCAAAGACCTTGACCTCGTAACCTGCTCCAGGATATAGGTCTTCCAGAATTATATGAGACTCAGTAGTCAGCGTAGTTGCGCTTTCCCCTGTATCGTTTCTGTTGTGCGTCACTTCGAATTTTTCCTGTCGCGAATCCACGTCGCTCTTCCAAGATATATTAAGTCCCTTTTCAATGGACTTCAGATCCTCTATTATCGGACTGGATGGACGCGTCACCTGGTACAGGACGCTCTCGTTCGATTCAGCCTTGTTGCTGATTGCTTGGACGATAATCGAGTAGTTCCTACCAGGAAGCAGGGCATCCAGAGTGAGCTAAAAGAAAAACATTGATAATTACAGACTTACACAATAAAAAGTGACCAAACAATCACTTACTCTTGTCTTATCAGTGGTCAGAGTGTTGCTATCGCCAATGGATGTTTCGACTTCGTGATACATGACTTTGTAACTGTCTTGAGTGCTTGAATTATCAGGATTCCAGGAGACCTCAACTATTCCAGTTTTATCATCAATCTCAGCCCGGAAGTTCTGAACGGGTAGCGGCTCTGTTGGCACATTGATTATGATTGTATCATATTCACCTCATCCCTTAATCTGTTAGATAAATCATCACCACTTACTGAGGGTAATATCACCACTAGCTGGCCAACTGGTTACTTTTCCAGATACAGTCTTGACAACGACCTGATATGTTTTTCCTGGTTCCAGATCTTTAAACTCCCACCAGTTCTCGTCATCGGTGTTCCTGGTGACTGGATTGAGTCTCCGGTTTCCACCAAGGGACACCTGATACTTATCAAACTCTGAGGTACCGTTTGGTGGGTTCCATAGAACCCGGAAGGAACTTGACGTCACTGAACTTTTCTCAAACGTAACGTTTAGTGGCCTTAACGGTACAGTGCGATATTGTGCCGTCGTCGGAGCTGAAGTTTCATCCTCTGACACAGTCTGTACCGAAATATTATAGGCTCTGCCTGTGTGAAACCAGATAAAAAATGATGTCATAATCTTCATTACAGAAAAGCCAAAAAAATCATCAAACGTCATCACTGATAGTTACCTGGTATCAGACCCTTAAATGCAGCCTGTGCTGGACCTGGAGGTTCACCTTCCTTCTCAACGTAGAGGACGGATTCGATAGCATCCGGTGGATCGATACTGACTTTGTAATGTGTATAAATACCAGCCGGATATGGCGGCTGCCAGAGTACCAGTAAAGTGGTTTCATTTCTGAACCACACAATGAACTTGCCAGGTGTGTTAGGCTCTGTTAAATAGTGACAATCATTAAAATTTCAAATGGTTCGTACCAATGTGAATGAATGTCATTGAAATTTTCTAGACAAACAAGTCCCACAATAGAACTCACTGGTAGTGAAGTTTCTACTGGTATAAGCCACGCTCTCTTTAGTATCCAAGACGGTAAAGAGCTGAAGAGAGTAAGTAGCTCCTGGAGTGAGATCTCTGAGCGTATAAGGAGCAGCGTCCGAAGGAAGAGCACTGGTTCTGGGATTGGTAGCGTCGCTGAAGCTTTGGACCCTCAACCGGAAGCCGGAATAATTTCCCTGGGATGGCGGAGCCCAAGAAACAATAGCCGTCTTGCCATTGCGAACCGAGACGGTGAGATTCGAAGGTGGATCAGGAGCTGGAACATTAAGAAAAATCATTGTACAAGATGGCACTACCAACACGTATAACTCCATAGCAATGAGGTAATCATGAGCCTACGTGTAATAATCGAAGCGGTCCATGTGAGCCAATCATGAAGCGTGCCATTGCTATAATAGAGCCAGAATTCATATCTGGTACCAGCGAGGCCATCGCGAAACTTGATGACGTCTCCGATGTCAGTGGCAGCAAACGTAGTGTTCGGATGAGGATATCCGATTCCTGGACTATAATCCAATCGATACCAAGACCCACCTTGGCTGAGGTTGCCTGGAATTTCTATTGCCAAATCGGCCGAGGACGTGATCTGTAGCAAAAAAATTGGGCTAATTAGGAATAAATTCTTCTTTTATCCTTTTTCCATCTTTTCCAAGCCGCGCCCTCGGCTTGTTCACGTTTAACGGTATTTTTCGTGAACAGACCGAGGGGGAGAAACGAAAGGAAATCGATGGCGTCCACGTAAACGACTTCAAGGTTAGTTCGTAACGAGCGACTACCCAAAATCGGCCTTGACTCTTAAGCTAGTCTCATTAATAAGCAGCTCCTTTGTTCGCCAGAAACTTCGATAGAAAATTCATGAGATGTCCAGCTCCTTATACCAGAAGAAGCTTCTCGAATGGTCCGTTATAAATCGCGATGGCTGATGAAGGTGCGAGTCCATTTGGCTCTCCGACTCTGACACCGAACCACCACAGTTAACGTTTACGTGAGAATGCATGTGATTTCCAAAGCTTGACGAATTGCCTGCGGCATTGCGTTCACGATCAACGATTTTGGCTGACTGTATACGTGCATATGTTTACATGAATTCACATGGCCGTGAACGGAATACGCCTAAGGTAGCCCGAGGCTTACCTGGCCGGCTTAACGAGAATCATCAGTAGACGTTCGTAGAGTCGACGCTTGGCTTTCTCTGGTAAAAGAAAAATCAAGTAATTTCTGTCTCTTGATGTCTCTTGACTCTGTCCACTATTATTATTACCGTTATTGCTAATCGACTATCGCTTTTCTGTTGCAGCACAAGCAATCAGTGCGTTTGAATAATGCAAACTAGAATTCCATCGCTGACGTGATCTATGTAAATACGCCTTGAGGAAGCAACTAGAAGACATCGATGCAATCAAACTTTTTATTGCCGATTAAAGACACGAATGGACTTCAGTGACTTGATGAAGGATAAAAAAGATTCAGCAACGATTGAAAATCATTATCTCGAGTATGCTATTCTGGATACCAGTTACAGTACACCGGAAGTTCTCGACCGGATGAAGGAAGGACGAGCGTCACAGCCTTGCCATGTGCAATGTCAGCAGCGACTGCTCGTTGGATATCGCGTTCAAGTAGCTCAGATGTTCAAAGAGCGAAACGTCCGTGAGGTTATTGCTTCTCAGTTTGATTTTTTCTCTTTTCAATAATTCAGTTGAATACCGAACATATATGTACAGCCATTAAATTCTGGTTTTATTTTAGCAGACGAGGTCTGAATGACTAATTTAAAAAAAGGTGCCTCACGACGCATACAGAATAATCCATTCCTGGATTTCCCAGCAGCCGCCACCCTATGCACGTATAGAATCCAACTGAGGGTTGTTCACGTTATTATTATTCAGCCAATACCCCAGGGAATTCCTAGACGATCAAGATCTTAGAGAAACCAGGATTGCTGCTCGAATCGCTTTGTTCGCCGTGTTCGTTTCGTTCCGCAACGGTAATTGGAAGTGGAATTCTAGAGTTCGCATGCTCCGTCTTACATTAGCTTGATACCTGTTGCGCAACGTAATTCGCGCGTATGGTTATACAACGACGTACAACTGCTAAGAAATGTAATACCTTTTTGTAGGTGGTGCGCGCGAGTGTGTTTGTTTGCTGCTAAAGAATTTCAATGGATAAGACACGCGCTGCTGTGATTGCCCAGCGTGCAATGCCCGGCAGCCAAGTAAGACACTAACTGTGCAACAGTACAAGACTGAAGTTATCGAACAGTCTTATTGGCTATCGGACGAGTATCGATTCTCATTTTCATCAGCGACAATATTCGTCAGGACAGTCATTCCTAGCTGAGGTAAGATTGCGAAAATCCATAACCATAGCAACTGGTCTCTGTACCAATTGCTGGTGAGAGTTCATGTTACAGCCAATCTCTTTGTTTGGCTTACAGGATATAATCGAATGGCGTCTTGGCGTGGAAAGTGCGGCTCTCCATTCCCAAGCAATTCATTCGTCTCGCAGTCTAATTAAGTCCGTTAAGGAGTTACGGGCTATGAAAAGTCCGTAAAAAGAAACTGCTGGAAAACGTGAGACTTCGCAAGACGAGGAAAACTCTCAGGACTTCAAGAAGCGTTTACACGAGGTTCGTCGATCGAGAAATGTAAACGGCGTCGCCCGATCGATTCCCAATGAACACAGGAGAGCAAGCGCACGGGAATCGTACGCCTCGTACAATCGGCCGACGCCGACGCCTCCTCCGCCGCCAGGCTCTCTCAACCTCCCACACCTGCCACACCTTCGGGTCCCTCTGTACCTCATCTATTGGTATCAACCTGCTTCGTTCTCTTCGTATCTATTTTTAATTCAGTCTCATTCTCATCTGCCTATAGCTTGCTGATTAAAATTAAGAATTCGATCGATCCACCCTCTTTCGCTGGTCCTTCAACTCCTCTTGCAACCCACCCTTATCACGTTTTTGTCTCGCGCAAAGAACTCGAGTTGCTTATTGTCTCTCAGTCAGTCATCTCCATGAGCGATTAACGTTGCTTAATCGATTTTTTTTCTCAAGACTTGCTTATCGCTTCAGCTGGATATTCGACTGGTTAATAGGTATAAACGAATTAAGTAAAGAGAAAAAACTGACGGTTGCTTAATAATAAACCTGCGTAGTCATTTTTAGTAGAAATAAATAATCAGAATTTAAATCCATAAGCGAAACGAGAGACGGGAGTGGGATATAGTTTGTAAGTAATTTTTTTGTCATTAATTCTGGCATTAACAATTAGCTGATGAAGCGCGTGACTTCTCTGATAATAATTACAAATATATTAATGCTAACGCGTGAGCATCACCCTGCTGTATATACGGGTAATTGAATATGCAGATATATAAATTCTCTTGAAATTCTTTCCTGTAAATTTCCTGTTTACAAGACACGAGATCCTCATGGTCGATTAGCATCTCGTTCCTTTGCGTAACTTCTCTCGCTCGAATGCTTAAATCATTACTAGCGCGTTGGACCATACAGCCTTTAGAAGTTAGATAATCCTAGTTCACAACAGGTAGACCACTGATAGCTACGGCATACTTGTAAATAAGTCTTTAAATGATTCTAGAAGGTTCAGAAATTGTAACAGGCGCTCAAAGACTATTGAATGATTTTTACTCCAGAGAAAATAAGATAATTTCCTTATACAATACTCTGCATCGACTTTCCATTCTCGGCGATAGCAATAGTTGGTAATGACCAACTGCCATTGGTACAATAGCTTTCGATCAATTGCTTGAAAGGAATAGGCTAGATTGGCAAGTGTAGAGACAGCTCTCTAAGCCGTTGACCGTCTGTCTGTCTAAATAGCTATGATTCGTAGTGAACGGTACTTCCACTGGTTTCTCGTTCATTCTCCAATCTCAAATCATGCTGGTCGATGATTCAATTTATCGTAAAACCAACTACAGTCATCGGCAGCTGACATTTTCACGTAGTGCAGCAATAACGTTAACGGATCACCATGTGGTGATTACGGATGCGTAAGGAGGATGTGTAAAATATGTTGAAGAATAATGAAAGGAGAACGATAACGGATATGTAAAATATGAGAAATTCCCGGGACGAAGATAAAGAAATGGACTTGAAAACACAAGTGACTTATATTTAGCACGTGTGATCCTTCTGGTGCATGTGCGTCGCCTGGTTTTTGTTTTTAGTCAATGACGTCAAGTCAAACCAGCACGAGATGCGTCTGGCGTCTGGACGCTGACTACAGCTAGAAACTGTCAGAAAGTTTGAAAGCGCTAAAGGCTAATGAATCAGGTCATATTATAAATTTTATAATTATGAATTTCCAAAAAAAATTCATCAACGATCATTCGGAATTTTTGACAAATATTTTGAATCGAAGTGCAGCTCAAAATAAAATCAGGAAAAAGTTTATTCGAGCAACAAGCGACCCATGTGCTCACGTATCGCTCACATTCTGGGTCGAAGCTTAGCGGCGCCCAGCTCAGGATTCCTATTCCTATTTACAAACCTATTCGCATTACCATTATACATGTCTGTCATGTTCCTGAGTGTTAACGATTTAACGTTGTTAAAAAATACTGCGAAATACAAAGCTGAGCGCAAGCGATAACCTAACGACGACAAATTGCGATAAATCGAATGAGCGTTCGATGTACTTGGCTGTGATTCATTCTCGGAATTGGGTCTCCACGGGCGGTCGCTACTTAATTTCTATATAGATCACCCGGTATGTCGACCGACCGTGTTGTCGTCCCTGGGAATTTTCAGTGGCTTCGCATGGTCATCCGGACAAGACCTGGCCGATTTGTTCATGAGCGGATTACGCTCCTGGAACAAGTGGTAGAATCGATCAGGCGAGTCGTTCTTTATCCAAGCGTTCACCAGGAAGATACTTTGGTTTCGCATTGGGATAAATTTGGCTTACAGCCACCTGATAGCGTTGTTGCATATTCGATTAGATCCGGCGTGTCGAGCCAGAGAGGCACGTGGACTGTATTTATAGTTTGCCATGTCGCTACTGTGTAAGCTCCCTGTTCAAATATAAGCGAACGTTACCATCCCTCGTATCAATTTTCTAATTTCCTCTTGACCAACTAGAGTTATTTCCTGTGACTGATCAATTCGGTATTCCCATCAAGATTTGGTATTAGCTCGTTCGTCAGACATCTTGTAATTTTTCAAACGTACTTGGAATACATGGCTGAGGTCTAGTGCCAATTTGTGAACGTACCGCGAGCGAAGTGCTTGGAGTGGCCAAGCAAGCCGAGCGCTTTCTTCTTCGGGGAACTAGAAAGTTTCGCAATAGGTATTCGTGTCACAGATGTGAAAAATTCACGGTCGACGCCCGTTGCCTGCCTGTTGACTCTGTCCCTTGTAATTCTTATGTAGGGTGAAGAGGGCAAGAGCGAACGATGGGAAATTTTACAGATTCACTATGTAATACGAGGGTCGTGTAAGAACTGTGACCTTTCCTCTTTTGCCCTCTTACTCTTTCTCTCTATTTCTTCGTAGGTAATGAATATAAAATGAGAATTGTACATACGGGAAAGCAAACGATTTCGCAACGAGAGTTCGAATTAGTCGTACAGAAAGGACTGTGAGTATACATCGGAGGTCCGTTAGGTTCGTTTGGGTTTCTCTGAGTGTTCAGGTGCGTGAATACCGTTCCCGTGCCCCTCGCCCTCCTGAATTCGATTTAGTCAAACGTGATTTCACCTGCTAGTACAGACCAATCGTGCTACTCTTGAGGTTACAAATATTCCTTTTCTCGCGTCTCTCTGCTTTGCATCTATTCCGACCTCGAGGAGTCTTCTAGAGTCACCACTCACCTGGACAAGGAGTAGCAGTAGCAATCCAGGTAGAATATTTGTTGATGCTTCAAGACGATATGAGTTCCTCGAGACAAACATTTTCCTCGGTTTCAGGACGACGTGAAAAAATATCAAAGGTGGACACGAGTGAAGTGGAAGACGTAAGGGAACACGAGGAAGAAGTGGAAGGACGATAGGGAGGAGAGTGACACTTGGTCTCACAGATAGTAAAGATCACTTTTAATAAAGATCTAAAGATCACTGGATCACTAGATCACTAATTGGCATCACGAGAGCCTTGGAGCTCTTTCTGTCTCACTATTGGACTCCTTTACGCACGAATGTCGACGACGACGAGCACCAGCCATATCCAGTGGCAACTGAGGCCGAAGAACCAGATTGCACTCAGGATGGATGACGAAGAGGATACAGGATGTGAACGACGCGCACGACCCACTGAATGGGCTCTATGATTTTTATTATACCCGGGGCAAGAATCGCGGGCACGTCTCGTAAATTGATAACTCGAAATTGGTTTGTATTAAGAGCGCGCTTGCATTTCGAAGGAGCACTTGGCGTACTGGCGCACTTTCATGATTTCTGTGCCAACGTCGCCTTCGTTGACTCCACCATGCACGCTCGGCCAGGCCAGCTAAACCGCTTTGCCTTGCCTGCCTGTCCGCCTGCCTCCCGTGCCTTTCCATTCCATTCCGCTTCGACCGCTCTTCTCTCCACCACTCCGCTCCTCACCCGCTCGACATTCTAGGCTCACGTTCCGTCTCAGTCTATCTCACCCACGCTCTCTCTCGTCTTCTCTCTCTCTGTCCGATTCCTGCGCAGCTTCGATCTCTTTCCACCGAGAATATGCGCCCGCTTGTAGCAGCCTCGTACCTCGGCCTATTCGGTGCCTCCATTTACATAAAATTTTTCTTGTTCTTAGCTTTTCAAAATTCTTCAAAAATCTAGCTCTTCGTCTATCGAGCTTCGACGATTGACATGGGGGATGGAGTAAAAAAATATTGCAACATATTTAAATTCGGTGTGTATAATAATTTGAAATTATTATTTAAAACAATTTTTTGGAAAATTATATGTTTCTTATAAGAAATTCGTATTATAGATAGGTCAGGAACAGATTTATCGTATTCTCACATTTGGATGTTCCCGAGGATAATTACGTACTGATAAGACGGAGTGTACACTTGTTCAATGAATCAACATGATAAGCAAAGCGTGCTCCTGTATCGCGTTAGACATTACTTCGAAGCGTGGATCAGAGTTTAGCAGCTACGCTCCTGGTGCACCCAAGAGAAATACAGTACAAGCATAATAGAAGCCAGCCAAGAGATATTGCTACGGGAAACTTCTATTTTATATAAGCCAGCATTAGCTACAGTCGATAACGACGAATCTGACTGTTGTTAACAGAAATTAAGTAAATTACGCATTTCTAACAAGCATACCATTCTAGCATCAGCTACTCACACGAAATATATAATTATGTCAATTTTACAAAGCTGTAGTTGGATTCTTATGAATTCAAAGCATGCAATAATTTGAGTGTAAAAATTGTCGCAGGAGGGCAGCACTTGTCGTTCGGTACTGGAGTGGAAGGACTACCGGCTGATACGCATAAGAATGATCGCCGTGGACTTCAGTCTTCCGAGAGCCAATCTCCTATATGGAACTTCAGGACGTCGCATCCTTTCATTCTTCTTTCCAATTTTCTTGCATTATGTCCATGTGTTACGATTCAGTTATCGCTACTTTATTTTCTGTCATCTTTCGTCCAAGATTCAATCTTTATTCGTTCATCTACCTTTTCTTCTTTCTCTCTCTATCTTTTTGTCAATGTTTTTTAATTCTGGTTGTATCCCCTCGGGTGACTTACGCCCTAGGATATTAATTGATATCAATACTAATCCGTAGTAAATACGCGTAAACGATGCGAGCGGTAGGGAATCTTGGATTCTTAATGGCTTTCCTTACCTGCGCCTTCAAAGATAGCAGGTACGTCTGAGTTTCTTATGCTACTCCACTTGACGTAAAGGTGCGCTTGCAACTACCTGGTAAGTCCGAAAAATCAATATTTAAAATTTTTTATTTAATTGTAATTGGCATTTACTTCTTTGCTGTGGTGATATCTCTCGGCAGTTTATGAAAAATTAACGTTTTCGTCGACAATTGGTTTTTTTTTCTGTGACACCCAGGCTAGCGCGAATCAAAATCATAATAATGAATCGAATCCATTTATTTTTATTCAACGATATACCCAGGTAGTCACGTAGTCATAGGACATTGCTTGAAATTGTCAATCGTACAATTAATGTATACAATTGTTTAAAGGTGAATATCAATAACTGAGTAATGATAAAGTCATAGGAATTTCCTTCTACTATTGCACCTTTATTTTCGAACGTATAGTTATAGAAATAAAAATGCTATACAATACTCATAGTTCGAGAATTCTTATCATTACAAGTCACTACGATAATATAGATAATACAAGTTACATCAAAACGATACAATAATATAAAATGGTAAAAATCAGTACGGAAAGTCAGAAGTCTTGTATTATAGTTGAGATGACTATGACGGACTTGCTTTTAGATCTCAACAAGACCGTGAAACTCGCTTTCTGCCAAAAGAGACCGAATCTCAGCCGAACATTGTCGAAACTTCAATGTCAGTCTTTTAATTGCATTCGGATGTTCGTAAATCCTAGAGACAATTTCGGATTTCGAATTGTCTGCCAAGCAGTTTAATTAAATTGACTTAAATATTAACTATGTTTACGCGTTAAAACCAGAGTATTTAGCAGAGGATTTTTCAATACACTATATCCATCCGCGAAGTCTCTGTAAAGATCATTCACTAAGAATTCACATTAGTGGAATTCTGTATTTTATCATGAAAAAATGTCACGGAAAATTGCATTGCATGCATGAGATATTTTTCTCAAAACGCATCAGACGAGTTTAGCAACCTGAGAAAAATATTCTGATAATTTGACGTTTGCTTAGTTTCTCGTTGATCCTTTCTTGCGTCTCCTTATCATAGAAATGCAATTATAATTAAAACATTTCACATTCCACAATATACCCTGCTGTAGATATTCAATCAACGCATCGAATCACTGGCGAGTATAAGTATAATAGGCGTATCAAAAGAAAAATTATTTTTTCTATGTAAATATTGCAGGTAGTTAACCATTTCGAATTATAATAAATTAATTAAATTGTAATTATTAAAAAAAAAGAAATAAATAAAGTGACGCAGGGGAAGTCTCGAGTATGTAAAGTGACATCAAGACGAAGTTGACTGAACAAAGTTTTTAGAGGACCAAAACGAGAAGAGATTAGGATAAGGACAATCAAGAGTGAGGCTGGTGATTGTTCTTACTCGAGGAACTAGAGCCGAGTATCTGGAAGAAGAAGAAGAAGAAGAAGAAGACAATCAAGAATAAAAGAAGAAACAATGGAGGGCAGAATGTCTCTGCTAAACACACTGAGTCGACGTCGCGACGCTTTGTAATCGGCGACGAAATTTGGATCTAACCGATCAAGAATCAATCTCGAGATTCCTTCTTGACCGTTGTTAAAGATACGTCTTCTTCGTCACTCTCAACGTAATCATTCGCGTTAGTCTTATTGTTGGCTTCGAAGTCAGTCTTAAAGTTTCCTTGTTGCGCGGTAGCGTCATCCTGGAACATTTGATCGGCAAACTGATTGCTACTACCATTACCAGTCTTTGCGTTTGTGCTTGAATTGCCAGTGGAACCGTTCATGTGCATCTCGTTGAAATGTTTGTACAACATCAATGTTGTAACAAATTCCATATCGCATCCGGGTACTTTGCATCTGCAAGGTTGAGCATTTTTATTATATACAGTGTGGGGCATTTCTAGTAACCAGGTCGATTTTTTCAGATATAAAAGATATGTCTTGGACAGAAGTTGTAGGGTTCTAAGGGGGACAGAAGATTCCGTTATTGAATTCCCTCCTGAGTGCAGGCGTTAAGATAATTCGAAGGTCAACTATCATTTTTTCAATGGAACGATCGCTAATCGCCACCAATCGATCAGGTCACTATACATTGATTTGATAAGATTCATTGATAGGAGTTCAATTGTTACCTAAATACTTCATTGCCCTTGGCAGCATGACCTTGAGGCGGTTTCGAATTGGCGTGATTGTCCTGATAGTGCTTCCATAGGCCAGTTACGTTATTCACTTCAGCGCCACAGCCAGGCATCTTGCATCTAATGATAATAGGTTGTTAGCATTTGATAAAAAGCCATTCAGTTATTGTACTTAATTGTCGATATTGCTTACAGGAAGAAGCTGACGGTCGAGGCTTTTCCTTGTTTTGCTTTCGTCTGTTTGGCAGGATTTGAGGTTATGGCAGTTGTCACTAATTTGTGACTGTCCTGATGATGACGATAATGAGATATGTATTTGTACATCTTGCCACAGCCATTAACATCGCACTTATACGGCTCCTGTTTGTGACGTGACATCCTCTGTTTCTTCGGCGTGTATTCCTCGTCGTCGGAGCAATTACTGTTTGTATCCAAGCCGGCATCTTCTATTTTCGGTGAATCTCGCTCAAAGCCACTCCTGAAGACCCTCTCTAAATTTCCCAAATCTATTCTGTGCTCTTGACCTTGCTGACTCTGACTTCCGCCATCGTTCTTAAGATTTTTCGTGATAGTTACCTCGTCATTTATAAACACAACGTTACTTGACTCTTGAGAATTCTCAGTCTGTAGAATCGAATTGCTGTTTGTGCTTTTTGAAGCACGTGCTTCGTACTTTATCCCTGAACTCTCTTTAGTTAAGTGAAGATCATCGCTTTGTCGATATTTTCCAGTTGATCTGTTGTCGTTGCTCTTAACATAATCATCACTCTTTGGACTGGCAGTGAATTTCTTTCTGTCGTGCACAAAGTCATCGCTTTGATGACTCTTACCGTTTGATTTCTTGGACGTTGCTATGTGGCTGGAATGATCTTCGGACGTTGCTGAGAAATTATCCTTTTCTCCTTGAAATTCATTATTTCGCGAGCCCGTATCATTATCGGTATGAGAACGGTTATGGCCATCTTTTTCAGCTTCATAATAATTCTCATCTTCATTCTGACCAGTTTCTTCATCGATCACGCTTTCCGATCCTTCGAAGCAGATGATCTCTGGTTCCGTAGGTAGCGTCGGGGGCTGTCTGTGACAAGTCTCAATATGTTCCTCCAGACTATCGCTAGTTGGATGAACGGATCTGCAGCTTGTATACGGACACGAGAATACGTTTGTTTCATTATTATGCCATTCCTGATAGTGACGCCACATACTTCCTGGGTCAGATAATTCCTCACCGCATCCTGGTTCGCGGCATCTATATGAAAAAAAGTCAGTAATTCCAGTCCTAATCTCCATTACAATTACTGAACTTACATAAATCTGATCTTCAAGGCTTCCAAAGCTTCGTGAGTCTTATACTCATCCTGATTAGTAAAGATTTTACCACAACCGCGTTGCTTACACGTATAAACTTCCTATTAAAAAAAGCATCAAAATTTTGGAGTTCCATTAAATAAATTAAACTGAATGAAAAATATAATTAACAATCCAGTCTTCCCTTTGAAGATGGGAATACTGTAACGTGATTTGTTTTGTCTTAGAGGTCATTGAACCAGACCGTGGTAGGGTAGGCCATACCTTTTTCGGAGCAATTTCCTCTATGGTTCGATTCCTAGAGACAAATCTAATGACGCTGACTTCGGTTGGTCGGTCAGCGCAAGTTTCCGTGCCTTGGCCCATCCTGAGGAGCACCTTTTCTAACAGGAAACTGGACGAACCGTGAACTCACATAACCTGCACCAGCCAGGGAAAGTTCGATTGGAAAAATGCAATCTTTACTGACTGAAAACTCTGCTTCTCCAATCAGGATTCAATCAGGATTCGATTTTGACGTACTTACCATAAAAGTACACACCCGCTCGTAAATAATCACTGATCAATTAGCTCACATTATCAGTCTGTCAATAAAAACAATTACTTGTTGTCATGTCAGTGCACAGTGCATTCTAAAAGAAGAAGTTGAGAGTCACTGTTGCGGGATGGGCGCTGGTTCATCCGAACATCCAAGATACCTATGCCCGAACGATGCTGCCCTCTGTTGTACGGATTATTAATTATTATTCCATAGAGGCACCAATAATCATTCGACCCTCTACACCGACGGCCAGCAACCACATTAATTCTTGTCATTTCTTCCGTAGCGCTGCTGTCTCGTTTCAAACCACGGTACCAACTACCAACTCGATCAACCCCTCTTATTACAAAGTTCCAAGCGTTAACGTTGGCTAAGGGATTTTGTAGCGCGCTATAGTCAGTCGCGCGTTCTACCTCTCGCGCATCACTTTAGCGTTGGGCTGCAGCCGGTCAACGCGCTACGTTTATTCTCATTCAGCTGCAGTCAGTGTCCCTTGAAAGAATTTTAACGCGGTAACACGTCCTGTAACGTAAAATCAGTGAAAAAGTGTACAGTGCATTGTGACGAGAGTGTAATCGTCTGCGTGGGATTCAGTGGACTTTCTGGAATAGAAGGAACTCCGAGACATTGTATCTTGATTACAAAAGAGGGGTAAGTACTTCTTTTTTAATTTTATTCACGTACTCGTTAGACACGAAGTACAGGAGTTATATGTGTGATTTCATATTCGTTTATGGAAAAAACGCTCAGGCGATTTTAATATCCTGATTTGTTGTCTGAGAGGGGATTGGATGATTATGCTTTATTGCAATTTTATTATCAAGTATATAAAGAAAGGAAAGCTATGTGCTCGAATGAAAACGACTCGTTTGATCAGAAAGCGGAGAGAGGCTTGGCTTTCCGTTCGTGCGAATATTCCGTGATATCGAAGCAGCCTCCTTTCTATCTTTTTGGAATAAATGCAATAGAGATGCGCGGGGCTTCTTCTCGTTTGGATGCTGAGACTCCAGACGCGAATTCCGAATATTCCCTGAGCTCGGATTCGCGTGCTTTCTTCGACTCTTCGTAAATACTGTAATCACAACGCACTTGAAGATTGAATGGTGTTTCGTAAATATAAATTTTTGTTAAGCGTGGAATATACAGTTTTTATCTTACTCTTCACTGAAGCGATATGACGGATCTTGGCGTCACGTTAAATGATGTCACTTTATTAATTAACATTATCGTCTGCGTCTGGCGTCTCTTTTAGCACGCATTACTATATCCGCACTTAAGAATTCACAATGGCGCGTCATCTTGTCGAGTCGATGCACCGCGGTCAAATTTGAATTTTCTTCATTTTATCAAGGACCTCCGATGACGCGGTATCTTCTCAAATTCGATGTAAATTTAAGAAAAACAACTCGAGCAATTATTTCAATAGAGAATCGAAGACTGCTTATACCTGTGGGTCTCTTTTGTGAAAATGCGCCTTAAGAATACCCAGACGATCCCAGTGGAGTGTAGTGGCTGTAAAAGTCCTTTTACAGCAGGGTACGGGGGTAGTAGCATTGAAGGGGCGTAAGAGGGGAAGGGCTGTTCAGGATAAGAAGGCGGGAACAAATCAAAATCATTGAACAAACGGCATTGCGTGACAGCTAAGAGACCTTCCGACCTTTTTTCGGCTAACGGTTCTTCGAGCAGGCTTTTGGGAATTTTACAGGCCTGGGGTTTTGCGCCGAGGGTCGTCGGTACGTTGGGATCGAAGAAGGTCGGCCCGCGCAGTGGTAGCCCTGAACAAAAATAGAAGGGCCGCAGCCATACATTTTATTTTTCCTTTTTCTATTTCTCAAGGATCCTCCTAAAGCTTTAGCTTCTGACGGGTATAACGAGACACTGCAGCCTAATAATTCCTCCAACTAACAAAACTAACGTGAAAAGCGAAGACGACGCGATTCGTAAATGACGCTCGACGTTGGGACGCCCAGACATAAACGGATCGATCGCGTCCACCCCTCCATCTTCTCTCTCTCTCTCTCTGTCTCTCTTCCTCTCACTGCTCTCTACCGGAAACTCAATAGGTATAACAGAACAACCGGGCACTGCGTACACGTACAATGCATATCGCGTGTACCCAACTACCGCTTTGAGCTTTTTTCGCATAGCTTTCATGAGAGCGACGGCAACGAGACGCCAAACCGAACAAAGAGAACACGAAGGTCTCCCGTTTCCTGAGATATCTACATCTACCTTTATCGAAATTTATACGCCGCTCCTACTATTCCTTTTTTTTTCTTATTTTCTACTTCGCCAAAGTCCTTTCTCCAATTATCTCGATGCTTATACATTACTCGGCTAGTCTCTCCACCATCTCTCATAGTGTCTTCATCTGAGACAGATGCACGTAGACCTATTTCTGTCTGGTTCCTCTCGTTCCTTCCTTCGCTCCCAGTCAAACTTCATTCACCGAAGAGGCTGTGTCGCTTCGCTACTCTCACAAATACTCTCCGTAAATAAACATCAGCAACGAAGTGCTACGTATCCGGCTGCTACGAGACTCCTGTGATTCTCCTTTCATGTTGTATATACATATAATCGTATTTGATACGTCCGCTTATGGTACCACTTGTACGCATTCCATCTATAACCCCCACTAAACTTTATTGCTTGAAACTTTAGCCTTACATTTTGCCGTAAGCACAGTCTGTCTAACTACCAATTTCCGGTTCGCCTCAACCCTTAAACTTTAAAGCTATACCATATCCCAACTGCTTGTTAGGCTTTGAAAAATAAACACTCGTCTGTCAGGGTCGATCTAGGGGACTTGGCCGTATACAAGGGATGATTCAGAATCGGTCTGACGAACAAAAACAAACTTTACATTAAAATTTGACTAAGATTCAAGAATTGACAGTTACCATTGTTACCGCTTGGTGTCGCCATGTACCAGTTCCCGTGGTTTCTCCCGATTGGCTTTTCGTCCGCTTCTAGGGAATATCCGGAACTGGTCGTTCCGTTCGGTTCTCGCTGAAGCGAAGCGAAGTGGCCATAATCGCCATTGAACAATGGCTGACAATGCTAATGCACACAGGGACTTTGGAACTACGTATACATTAGTTTCTATACATTGTTCGACTATAGCATTATGTAGACATTCACGTAAGGGTGGCCAGGGTGTAGGGTCACCCCATGCTAGAGGCGTGGAGCACGTGTCTGGCATCTGTCGCAAGGCTCTGAACACGCACGTGACAACCAAACGTATGAAAGATTATCGAATTTTGATTCGAGTCACTTACCCGTTAATTATACCATAGGATTTGGCACTATGAATTACGGATAAATAAATTTCAACGGATTTTCACGTCGTGACGTTTCAGCAAGTATATGCAACTTTTTCATCCCTTATTCCGATCGGACGCCTAGACAAGGCTTGGAGAAGGGTTCTTTCCCTTGTAAATCCTCGTGAAACGTATGGGTTTCCTATGTCGCAGGGAGGGACGTATAAATCTTTCCGGTAATGTCAATTAATCTAACTGGGAAAGTAGATGATTCGTTTATCCCAGCCCCTCGCAGCATCCAGGCGCGTCGAAGCTTGACTGGAATGTGTCCTTGATCGCCTGAATGATTAGCTTTATATTTTCTGCTGGTCAAACAAGGCCACCCTTGTTCGAGGGATAGCATCGACTTCCTGTTGCTCCTGGACACTGCGCTTCCCTGCTGTATCCTGCTTTTAAGTTGCTCCTGTCCGAAGATGGGATGACCAAGGGTGTAATTTGCTTCTCCTGCAATCCTTTGGGTATCATTAGAAAGTAAGGAGGTCCTGAGCTCGTAGCAAAGTCTTAAAAAAATAAATAAAGGCTAACCTGCTTTGATCGAAGGCCAGGTGGGAGCTACAGGGCCTTCCAGGAAGACTCGAAGCTCCGGAGCGGGGATCCGCCTTTCAGCGGTGGATAAACGGTGAAGAGGGGAAGGGCGAGGGAAACAAAATGAGAAAATAAAAAGAGACAATACTCTTGGTCAGCTCGTCAGCAGGATCCTGTATTCGGGACGCTCCAGTTAGAAGGGAAAAGTCGACACCGGGGTACCAGATGCTCTTCGGACGTGGTACGATCTCACTGGGAGATAGTACGGGCACGCCTCTGGTACGGAGTAGAAAAAGATTCGTAACGCCATAAGGTGCCGAAGGTGGCCAGTATGTGTTTCTAGTTTCTCTGCTATGTACTGGGTGTCCCTCGGAGAATCTTATAACTTTATGCTATTGAGCTCTCTCATAATTTAACTGTCCTCTTAATTCAATTTATTTATGGTTTAGACTATTCCATGTAGTTTCCTAGATCAAACCTCATCAGGACCAGACTATCCTAGGGCTGGGAATACCCTCTATCAATAAAGTAGCAGACCAGGGCGCCACCCGTTTGGATTAATAATGCAGCCCTTTGACGAGTCAGACTAAGGGTTGGGACCCATCGAAAGGGAGAGACAAGTTGGCGAACGCTTGTAAGGCACGTTTGATAGCGTATCTTACAAATTCGACGTCCTACCTTCTGCTTCTGAAGATTTTTTAGGGGAAAATAAATAATAGGAAGAAATCTTAAAGATATTTGGAACGACCTGAGAGATGCTGAGCGTGTGAATTTTCGGGTCCACGACGAGTCTGATGAATTGGAATGATTTTCTCTTTTTGTGTCTCTTTTCATCTCTCTCTCTTTCTTTTCTGTAGCATTCACGGGAAACTTGGTCGGGAATGATGGTTCCTCCGGTAAAAAAGTTTCATTCGCCTCGAGACGTTCTTCGGAGCGTTCTTAATAGCAGGGAGTCGAGTCAGAAAAAAAAGCTGCTCCCAGGGAAAATGAGAGAATGTCAGACGGAGGACAAAAGGAGGAAGAAAAGGAGAAAATAAAGATCCGGAGCACCAAGAATACTCGTCGTGGAATTCGTGTGGCTGGGACCACGGCGTTCAAAGGAGTGAAAATAATATATTAGGACGTGACGTTAGCGCCATGACAAGCAGAGCCACGCTGCATCCGTAGATGCACACTGTGCATTCATATCGGAAGGTCATACCCCTCTAAGGCACAGTCTGCATTCTCATCTTATTTTTACGTCTAGCTATGCTATTCGGAGGCGGCTACGAAATCATGAAGAATTTCAAAATAGAACCAAAAAATGCACCACGACCACACGTGCGATATATGATTTTTCATGCTGACTCTCTGTTGCAGCGTGGACCATGAGCCAGCAGACGGATCAGGACCAGGACAAAAGTATGGACAAGAAGGAGATTGCAGAGGAAGAGAGAGAAAAGATGCTGAACGAGGAGAACACGAAACACATCGGTGCAGCCCCAGCATCCGATCTCGAATCGGAGGAGCAGAAGCCCAAGAAGAAGATACCCATTGGCGGTATAAAGATGCCAGGATTCTGTAGGACCAAGAGCAAGGAGCCGTGCAAGGTCAGTGATCATAAAATTTTTTCATACACTTCGCCGCGGCTTATCCCGTGCAAAAAATAAAAAGTGTAAACTTACTCGATATCGATTCGTTGTCGCGCGCGCGCTCCTTGCTGGCTATTTTTATTTTACTCTATTTAGTCCTTTTTTTCTTCTTCTTTTTTTCTGATACCCCATCGATCGCAGGTGCACTGGCGATTTGCTTGACGTCATTAGTGCGTGTTTTTAGAACGGGCCTGGAGGCTTCGGAACTACCCTCGAACCTCCCTCCCACAATAATGGGATAATGCATCGCGGCGGAGGGGGATCGCGTAGGCCATGGGGCTATTTATTTCACCTTCATTTTAATTTTTTTCCAAAAAATTAAACGGACCCCCGATCGTCGTTCCGTGCGAGCTCCTCCGCTTCCGTAGTCATAGCGACATTAGCATACAAACAGACGTTCGTTAACATCGTTTCACGTTTGCCACTTACCATAAGCGTACTATATACTTCCGCAGCTGTACACTTGCCGGACATTCGTTTGCTATCTTGAAACTGCACTTGGTTATACTCCAATCTGTTTGTCTCTTGTTAATCATCATTCAGTTGAACGTATTAGTAATCTCGTTTATCGACTATTCGATTCGTCAACTTCGCGCGGAAAAAACTGTCGCTTTTTCATATATCAATATCATAACGTACAAACCCAAAGTGGCTCCGAAGTAGGGTAAAAGTGTTGGAACAGTGAAGTGGGTATGTGAAAAATACATGGATAATGTGGTTAACGATACAAGCGTTTATCCACTTCACGTAAGCGCTGAGTACTCGAATGTTTTGTCGACTGTCTCTTTAATAATTTAATAAAGTCTTAATTGCAAGTGTTCGTGCTCCGCTCGCCACTTCGACCGAGTACTCGTTATCGCGTACAACTTCACGAAGTCCGTAGTCGTATGAAAAGTGCCGCTTGGCATTTTCTCCAAGAACTTTAAGTCGTTGCACCCGACTAATTTATTTAATTGGCTTCATTCGTCTTATTATCTCGGTTAATAGGGAAAGAAAGTGGTGGCAAATACCACCTTTAAGTATTTGAACGATGCGTCACCCTGTCATTGCTATCCATTACATCAGTCTAGTCTGTATGATGCAATGGATCCTACGTTCACCCCCCCCCCCCCTCAGCCCCCCTCCGACACCCCCATCACTAATACTCCATTGAAGTTGTCACTGACGTATGATGGGGTGCCATCGAGTTTTATAGAAACTTACTATTAGAAATACGGCCCCCCCTCCCCCCACTTCGTTTAATTTTTGGTAATCGCGATCGAAGCTAGTGCGGTTTGGTTTTACGGGGGGTTGTTTCGGTTGCAAGGGTGTGATGTTCACGCGCGGGTGAACACCTCGTGCTATGCCGTGTCAGTCAAACATTAGGGGTAGAACCGTAGGAACCATCTGCTCCTGGTCAAACGTTGCCTTGTGCGTAGATAGATGTAAGCAACGTATAACGATTAAGGGGAAAGAAAAATAGTAGGGACGCGGAATAATAATTGAGGGCTGGTTAGCCATAACGGGCGTCACATAGGGGGTACCATGTTCGGCATAAAAAAAATTATTTTTCATCCCTCATAACTACCCCTCGTAAATTACTTTTGGTACATTTATGGTTTGATTTTTTTTTTCCTTTGGTTGTAGTTTATTGTTATCTGTTTACGTGCATGGTCGTAAATTTTTCCATTCTCCAGTATACGGAAGCTGTGTACTCTGGACCTGGTCTAGTATGGTCTCTGTAAATAGACTGTATGGTCTTGAGTCACGGAGCCGTTTTGTGTAGACTCAGCTTCGACCGCAAAGCCACGGCTCAATGGGAAAGGTAAGCGTAGCGAAGTGGGTAGGAGATTACAAAAAAAAATGTAAAGTAGAAGAAGAGTAGAAGATAGAAAAAGGGCGTTTAAACTTCTCTTACGGATTCTAGAAGTCTGCCCATTGCCGATGACGAATGACCCGGTTTCTCTGGTCCGCTTGATACGCACACCCGTTATCAGCATTCTGTATTGTCTGGAAAAAACTGCTAGGGGGTCGGTACACTTGCCCCCGGCTGTGCGTACCTAGGTAACCAGCTACGGGGTAAGGGGGGGTTCGCGTGATGAAGGAAAAAAAATATGGACAATAATGGTGGACATTATTGGTCGAACAGTGTACCCTAAACCAGGTGCGTTCCCACGGTTACCCAATGTCATTTAGGTTCCGGCTTCGAATGGAACCACTTACCCTATTACGTTTTCTAGTCCTTTCTTTAACTTTCGTTGCCGTATAAAAAGCCTTACTAAGTAGTTTCGCACTTTTACAATGAAAAAAACAAAGCCACTTGTAGTTTCTTATACAAAAGACAAAGGTACATTTGGTGGAATCCGAAAGGGGGTCCATCTATAAATTTTTCTACTTCGCTATGTTCGTCTCTGTCATATGCACGTAAGTGCTACTCGCTCTGTCTCTCTCGCACTCACGGACGGTATAGGAAACCGTTAAAATCGAAGACCCCAAAAGACTTATTTGAATGGGTTCGCTGTGAACGATGGATACCTTAATACAGGTATATCGGGTTCAACGCACCAGCACCTGTCTCTTAACTGCCTGTTAATTAGCAGGTAGACAGCAATGCGATAATCTAACTCTCATCCGTACACCGTAGAGAAGTTCGGTCCTTTGTATCTTCTCGAAGCTTGTTACGAGTTCCTGGGTAATTTGGGAAGCTGGAAAAATAAAAATAAAATTTTTTTAACAAGATTATCCAAGTTTTCGACAGCATCTACCTTTGGATCTGTCTGAGTCGAAGGGGGCTCCCTCTTGGATGCTGCGTAGCTTCGCAGTCTCTCGCCTTTTTGCTTGGCGGATCTGCTTTTTTCGAGGGAGTGCGCCGGGGGGGGGGGGTCGAACCCGAAGCCGAGAACCAGAATAACTGGAACCTTCGCGTCGAGTAGTCGGGAAGAGAGAATTAAGGGGAAGCGCGCTTACACATAAACACGCACCATATTCTTTTCTCGTGCGCAGTCAGAAGCAGTAAATTCGAAATATGAATAAGTCAACAAAGTCAAATAATTATTTGCACGAGATACGCGGAAGGATCCTTGTACAATTTTGATTGCAATCCCCCAAAGTTCATGAAGTGCTTTAAGGGATGCCTTCTAGACCCCGAAACAGCATCCCCTATTTTAAAGGCAGATAACAGTTTGGAACCCAAGAATAATCCCTAATACCGACTAAAGCCAATCTAGCCAACTCTCCACAATGGAATTTCCAGCCACTCGGTGCTTTATAAAATAAATCTTTGCTCCTCTCGACGGGTCTTAGCGTTGGGTAATACCTTCTGCCCTGAAATCCCCTCTCCTCCCTCTGTATCTAAAATACCCCGTTTCTTTGTCCTTACCTCTCAGTACCGTTTTCGATCCTGCCAGATAGATGAAGTTGCGGCACCGGATGTAATATTTGCTCTGTCCACAGCTGACTCAGTCTAGGTACCCAAGGATTTTGAAAGAATCATTTTCTAAAATTTCATGTGGATCGACTGGCTGTCACAGCCTATTGCTAGATTTTGTCAAAGGGACAGATGGAAATCGCAATTAATGGACGCTTTATACTGCACACGGGTGCGTACAGCTGGAACAAAGGATTTTATTCTCTGGTACCCACCGTCCTTTTTTGCCCCTTTTGCCCTATCAATGCTATACACGTCCCACGCGTACATATCCCGAACACGCTCGTTACGTACGTGAACAAGATAGCAAGGTCAATAGACAGACTTCAATCGCAATCTATAAAATGCATCCGCTCTCGGGTGCAATATCCTGAAGATTTAATTATGAACTGCCAAGCCAGCGACTCCCCAGAGTGCAGCTTGATCTCGGTCTTTTCAGTATTCATGTATTATTCAGGTAGATTTTTCACTGGTACTTTTTTTCCACCTTTGCAGGTCTTTTCAATTTCTCGTACATTCTCACAGTCTCTTCTCGCGAAAAATCCTTTTTTTTCTCTTCCGTCTGGTCTCTGCCAATTGAGACGATGAAAACAGCCCCGGCTACTTCCACCTGAAAAGTAACCGTGCATTATTTAGCGCTTGGAACTGTGGTACGTTGTTTGGGCTTGAAAGGAGAGAGATAACAGCTTCTAGGGTCTTGGAGTAAAGACTTACAAGGTGCTCATCTTAGAAGTCTTGAGCTTTAAGGAAGCTTCGGACACTCTACGGCGACACGAGTTAGCTACTTCAGACACGGCTTGTTACGAAACGGCTGACACTGGTGTGAAAGTTTATGGGAAGGGGATGGAAAAGGGCTGCCAGGGTAGCCCGTAAGGGGTAAGGGACGAAAGTTGTGTCTGATATCGATTGGTCTACGGGTAACTCCTTCAAAGGCCGCTAACCCCTCGGGGGCAGCACTGTTCCAGAATCCACTTACTTTCCGTCACCCTGTTACCACTCGGTGCCACTTGGCTTACAACCCGTGCTGGCGTTCTGTACCTCTCACTTCTTAATAGAACTTCATCGAAGCTTCCTGAAAAGAACGATTCGACAGGATGTGCAAGTACCCGACCCCCCCTAATGCCTTCTTCCCTTTTCAATGGTTCCATTCGAAAGTGTCATTCACTCGAGGACAAACATGGCTAAGATTTATGGAAAAGGACTGGAACTCACTCCATTAACGTACACTTAATTTTTGACGTTTTCACCACTCCCTGCTTTGGGGTTGCAGAAACGATCTTTGCCTCAGCCAAACAATTGCTACTCTATTAGAGTGAGAAAATATTTGTTCAGCGATTAGAACGATGGGCAGTCGTCAAACATGGCAGGATACATATCAGTTGCCAGGTTCTGATTACACTGATAATATACAGGATGATTTATAAATACCGAACCACCTAGATATACGAATTGATCAAACTCAAATGAACAGAACCCCGTGCTGAGGTGGTGCAATAGTTCTGAACAACCCTGTATATAAATCGCCTCGCTCTTTTATCGCTACATGTTTCGCATTGTTGCTCCAGTTCTTGCGTGACGTCACTTTCCAGACTCCCACGTATCCTCATGGATTTCCTCCTGGAAGTCGAAACAAACGGATACGAGAAATGTATCACGCGATACCCGTAACGTTGAAAATTTTGTTCCTCGTTCTCCAAATTGATGTGCAAGGAAGTACAACGTCAAACCACGTAGAATGGAGCGTACGCTACTCGAAAACCGGAAGTATAGTATAACGTTCCTTTCCGTTCGTCCTTTCGCTTCCTGGACTCGCTGTGGTTCCCGCTTGTCCCTGGTTCTCGTCATGGTGTCCAGCGTCGCCTTGAAACTCGATGTATCAATTGTTCCATCCAGTGGCCACAGCGTTTCCTAAATATTCCTGGAATTCGACAAAAAAATTTTATCCGGAATCGTGAACGGCTCTTCGTCGTCGACGACACGTCGCAATCGGCAGAGCGGAAAATTATATTTTTCCTCCGTAGCCACCCTTGTTTCCGCTCGTTCTCTACCTGCCGTGCCTGACTCATCCGCCGCGTTGCTGACTATGCAGAAAACGTTGTATCCTTCCTTTCACGTTCTGCTTTTTTCTCCCGTGTCTCTTGCTCCTACAAACGAGATACTCTCGTCAGTACTTCACGATTGTTAAGTCTCGATATCTTTTTTCATTGTGACCGATCGATGACTGTGAAGAAATTTGGAACGGTTCTTGGCATCGTCTCTGTCCTCTTTCTAAACTACTTGTCGAATATCCATGACTGATACGTCGTAGTCCCCTCCTCGGTTAGACAGCCACGCGCAATGGACACGCGACACTACTCGAAATGCACTTCTCTAAATATAGTTGAAGTCTTCGTACGAGCCATGTGTTGCTACGGGGCCTCATTGCTGCGTACTCACAGGACTGGATAGCTGCACGCGTGCGAGCCACATGTCTTCCGCCTGAAATTCCCGTCCGACGATAAGTCCCAGGAGGACGCACTTGAGAATTTTGGAGTCTCACGGAGTCTGGAGGATCTCTATTTGAAAAAGGGGTCTATGAAATTTTGATTAATTCCAGAGCCAAATGGGCTGTAAACGACGTGGACACTTTTTCGGTATACCTGCTAATGCACGTTATCCATCGTTTGGAAGAGTGCAGTTCCGGGTTAAAAGTTTAGAATTTATAGCCGGCGAAGACTTTGTTATTAGTTGGAGAATGCGTTTCAAGTCCAAGGTCTGGGTTTTGGGTTCAACGCTCGGTCTAAAAATAAAATCGACGTTAGCAGCTTTTGAAAGGAAGGATCGTTAGACTACTTGTAGACGAGCTGTGCATCTGCGCGAACTTTGACCCTTTGATTCCTCTTTGTTCGACTTGATGTATATTCAGGCATCGTCGTCTGGGACCTTACGAGGGATGACGTACGCTTGATCTAAAATGACACTGAGGTCTTGAATCTGTACTGTCGGCAGGATGACGAGGCTAAGCCTGCTGAGGTTGCTGAGGCTGAACCCACTGCAGTGAACAAGGACGCTGAGAATCCTGGAACAGAGAAGCCAAGCACACCTTCGAAGGATACCAAGGAGAAGGAAAAAGAGGGTCGCAAGGGAATTCTCGACGCCATCAGGCTTCCTCTGGTCTCTGTTTTCCCCAGGAAGAAGAACAAGGTAGGGAACAACTTTGAACTTCATCGAGCGATCCTGAGGAGGGTTGCGAAACCGAACCCAAGAACTCTGTGGTTTTTGCGGACTCACCCCTAAATTTACCCCCAGCTTCCCTCACGAAGCCTTACTAGAATCTCTTTTGGCCCTCGGTCACGTTCATCCCACTTGGTCTCCCTCACTCTCCTTTAGCTTCGATCTTTTTTCTTTCTTCTTCTCTCCATCCTTTCTTTCTCTCTTCTATCCTCCTCCACACCTTATACAATTTATCTCACATCGTGCACCTTTTCGTTATGCAGTACCTGGGCTACTCATTAAGATAGCGCACGGATTCTCAGGGTTCCTCGGTAGCAATGCACTAACCAGGAGGTAGTTCTTGTTACACCTTGACAACAGTGTGACTAACTTCAGACTGAAGTAACTTAGTGTATACATAGCTGACGTACATATAGCTTGGTTACATGTCTGCATTAAGGTGCACTTTGAAGACTTCAAACAGCTAGAACACTCTGGAGCATTGTCTTCAGTTCTTGTTGGCAGCTCGTGCTGCACAGTGCTTCCTCGCGTTACATTGTTCTTCGACGATGACTCCAGTTTGCCGCTATCGACCCTAGGATGTAATCTCTAAAGTGGCAGAATTTTTTTGGCTAGACGCTTTCAATAACGAGTCAGTACTTCCTTGACTACCTAGATGTGTAGTTTGGTGTTGCGATGGGCAAGCAGCAGATCTATATCAGTAGTTTTGTTGGTTCTGGTTTCCTTCCTCAGGTTCGATATTATTGAGGGATCCTGAGGTGGTTCTTTTTTTAAGAGAGTGAGATAACGTGCGGTTCTTGAATTCTAGGAAGGAGACGCCGAGCTGGGTACTACAGGGGCTGTTGGTTTGGCTAGCGTCGAGACTCTGGACGATACTGGAGTTGAGAAGAGCGCAGCTGGCGCTGACGACGGAATGGAAACCGTCAGGCTTGATGGAGACGCTGCCGATGACGCTGCTCCCAGCAAACAGCATCCTCTGGTTGTATGTTTATCGGTTGCCAGAAGAAATCTCTTTGTCGTCGGTCAGTGATTATTCAACTTTGTCTAATATCTCTTGACGGGATTGACTTGTTATTTATTTTTCTAAGTCTCTTCCGTTTCGTTGACTCTTTACAGTGGCTACCCTCTGCATTCTTCTGGCTGTGATCATCATCATCTGCGTCGCTTGCGTCGGTCCAAGGAGAAACGTTTCTCAGCAGCTCAAGGATGGAAAGTACATTGAAACCATCACCTCGTGTGGTCCAGTCGAGGGTGTCCTTGAAGATGGTGGATTCGCATTTCGCGGTATCCCTTATGCTGTGCCACCGGTGAATCAGGAACGCTGGCGACCTGCTCAGCCATTGAGAAGGATCGAGCACTGCTGGCAAGGAACTTACTTGGCTCACAATTCATCAGAGATGTGCTGGCAGCGAGAATCGTCAGGACGCGTTGACGGAGTCGAGGACTGTCTCTTCCTCGACGTCTTCACTCCTCATGTGAAATACGATTCTCCTTTACCAGTAGTCGTGATGATAGGCGCAGAAACCCTCACTGGCGCATCGCCTGGAGTCATGCAGCCATCTGCCAAGCTAGCCAGAGTTCGCGACATGGTTTTCGTCAGGCCAAACTTCAGGCTCGGTGTCTTTGGCTTCCTGGCCGTGGAACCGCTCTCCAGATCCACTCATCCTCCTACGTCTGGCAACTATGGACTGTCTGATATCATTGTGGCACTCGAATGGGTGCAGCTGAATATTGATCACTTTGGCGGAGACAAGAAGTCCGTTACGCTCTGGGGACACAGAGCTGGCGGTACTCTCGTTACTACTCTTGTCGGTGCCAGGAAAGCTAAAGGTCTTTTCTCCAGGGCATGGGTCTCTAGCGGCAGTGCCATATTTCCAGGAAGATCTCTCAAGGAGTCTGAAGAGCTTAACAAAGCTTACCTTAATTCCTTGCACTGCAGCGACGCCTCGTGTCTCAGGAAGCAGAACAGCGAAGACCTCATGGACGCTGTTCCGGAGTCTTGGCAACATGGAACTCCTGGTCTACCTGAACCACGCGAATACATGGCGAACGGGACTCACGAATGGCTTGTTCTCGATGGCGTCATCCTCCAGGAACATGTAGGGCAGATCTGGGCCAGAGATGGACTTCCTGTCAAGCTCGTCATTGGAACCACAGCTCAATCCGCTATACCTGCGAGGTATATGAATCCAAACGTCACTCTGGAGAAGCATCAGGTCGAAGAAGTCATCCGGGAGTCGCTTCTGGGTACCATAGGAATTGCTGATGAAATACTTAGGTAAAATTCATTTCCGAACTCCATTTGGAATTTCTTTAAACATTTTAAAATACTCAACAACGAATAACTTTATTAACAGGCGTTACAATGCTACGAAGAAGGGTCTTCTTAGTCTGATCTCCGACATCAGAATTATCTGTCCTTTGCTGACTGTCGCTAGACAGCAGGAAAATATTCCCTTCTACGTGGTCACTCAACCAAGAGGAGAGTTGGCAGATCCTGACAGTGACGCTGCCGCCATACTGGGATCCTACGCAGCCAGAACACCTGAAGAGAAAAGACACGTGTCGGCGATGCAGCAACTCTTCAATCATTATGTCTGGCATGGAGAAGTGGCTCAAGAGGATCCGAAGGGTGCTAAGAGGGTTCTTATCGTAGACCAGGATATCCTACCGCAAACGGATTATCCCAACTGCGATTTTTTGATTCAAAAGAATATCGTACCCAATTACGCGAAGGTGGAGTAGATCATCCTTGGGCATAAATTACATCGCACTACAAGATCGCATTTAAACGAGACTCACTTTGAGCTCTTCTTTCTTCGTTAGTCAACGGACGAAGCGCGGCTCATAAAAATACAGTCTCTTAAATACCTTAAACTACTTAAAGTAGCTCGATATGTGTATCCTACCTTCGTGGCAGAGCATATTCAGACACAGCCACAATCTGTGGAGATACTCGTTAATAAATATACAAACGACAGACACACGCGCACACATTCACAAACATAAAAACAAAAACACTTAGAATAATAATAAGTATATTAGATTAAAAAGTGAAGCAGAGATTAAAAACAAAGAAAGAATTATGTACGTGTGTCCGCAAAGTAAGATGATAATATGTATGTGTATAAATGTGAATCAAATTGTAATATATTGCGTGGAGTTAGATGGGAATGAAAATGAAACGGAAATGATGGATCTGCAGAGGGGTCTGCGCAAGCGCGAAAGCTTACGAAAGGAAGAAGGGAAAATTGGAAAAGCGAAGTTTAACTAAAGAGAGAAGAAAATTAGAATCGACAGTGCATATTATATCAATATATATAAATATATATTCTTGTAAGGTATGAATGGAGAAGGTAGGGGAAGCATTGAAGGCAGTTTGATGATATTGATGAAGATAAAAAAATGGAGCCGTCTGTCCGTCGTCCCATTCCTTTTCCATTCTGTGCACGCTGGGGAAGTCACGGCTTGCGAAAATTTCTCGATCCTTGACTTCTCTGCTTTAGAATAAACGTATTCTCTTAAGTCTTGACGATTAGTTTGCTTGAGATTATAAACAGGCGAAAGACAAAACGTCGACAGGTTCCTCTTCGCGGGTGGAAACGTCGCTACGTCTTTTTTAAACCCCGCGTGACCTTTTGATATGCGATTTTACTGATTAAACAAAAGAAATCTGATCGTGTCTGCGGGTATTAACAGACGAATTTTCAAAAGTAACTTTTTTACGAGAATTTTGTACCAGCTTTATTATTAATTTTATTAATCTCATATCGTTCTTTTTTTTTTATTAACTGTATTTAATTTAGGGGTAATTTTAAGTGACTGTGATCTGTATTATCATGGATCACACTGACTGATGCGACGTACCGACTATATACGTCATAAGCCAAGACAAAAGACTCTGATTTTTCATTGAAAACTGCCAAACTTTCATTGTCCTTGAAGCTCGACTAACAAAATGGTGTCCCTTAAGGATATTTCTCTCCCTCAGGTAAATCTTATGAAACCTTTTGGTCCAATTTTATAAAGTTCTCGGGTTTCCTGCGAGCGTTGACATATTGACGTGTCCGTAATTCGCGTTTTTCGCGCAAATTAAACAACGTAATTACTAAAAGTAGATATTTTTCTGACGTACATAGAAACGTACATAACATACATATATGAATAAATACATACAGTATATAGATTCCCGTGGACGCGATCGCAAGTTCTACACCTGAAAACTGATTGCCTCGTGTTACGTCAGTTTTAATTTAAATGATGTATTACTTAGCGTCACCAAGACTATTCATTACGACGATATTAATTTATTTTCACGGAGATGTGATAAATTAGTATTTATAACTACTCTCACGTAATCAAGTTTACACACTACACTTAGATTAGATTATTACACGCTATATAAAATTTCTTAGTAAGAAATGCGAGTGCGAACGAAGCGACTGTACGTCCTACGTATTTTAGTTGCCGATCTGATTAAGGGAGTGAATTTTTTAAAACTTTTTTTCCAGAAATCTTAAATCCCCCAGGTTCGATAGTTTGTCATTTACACCGCAGGCTTTCCGTGCTTGCTTGCGTTGTATTGTGTACACCAATGTGGAATTATTGTATGTGCCCTTAAATCGATACTGCAAAATGTGATTTTCACAGACGATTTGTCTCCAGCTAATGTATTTTTTTTTTGGAATTAACGACTATTGAATTACGCTATTACATTTTTCTTGTACCTAACTGTACCGTTAATAAAGTCGTGTAATCAGATGTTGCAGTTTTGTAAAATACAAATGATACATCCTACAGTCTGCTAAAATTAGCTAGAGTTGCATGAAACCGCATGAAATATAATATATTTATTTCATTTGTTTCATATCTTCGGGGAAGCTTTGGAACCTACATGTTTTGTTGTACCTTTAATAGGTAAGCTTAATCTTATATCTTGTTACAGAATGTAGCGTATAGATGACGTAACGTGAATTTGTAGCCATCTGTGATAAATTCTTGAATTAATTTATTAATGTTCTCAGCCGGCTTCTCGGTATAACCTCAAACAAGAGTTTTACTAGTTTAAAAAACGTTAGGGGAATGTGCCACGTATGAAAATGGAAATTGCAAAAGATTATAAAAATGACAATTTTCGTAAGGATGAAATACGAAAATCGTGGTTTGATGCAACGTTGTTGCGAATTTTTATTCTTGCTACGTGTTTCAAAATGCTTCTTATTCCTACCTAGTATGTCAACTTTATAGTAGATAATATAGTTTGTTCGGTTAACTCTGTAAAAGTCTTACACTGGTTTTTTCAGTCATTCCACTGATTTTGAGGTGCATCGTAACTGGCTTGCCATAACATTTAGCTTGCCTATAAAAGAATGGTATCTTTCGAACAATTCGCAGTGGACTCTGGACTATCCACCTTTCTTTGCATGGTTCGAATACTTTCTTAGCCAGGTAGCAGTCTATTTTGATCCAGAGATGCTCAAAATTGATAATTTAAACTATGCTTCACCTGCTGCTAAATTGTTTCAAAGGGCTACAGTCATGATAGCTGATGTAATATTAGTTTACGGTGTAATAAAGTAAGCCGATCTAGATGCCAGAGACAAAATTAATTAAAAAATAAATATATTAATATATGTTTTTTTCAGAATAGGTGAAACCTTCTGCAAATCTAGAAGCAGCTACTTGATTCTAAGTTTTCTCTCAATATTTAATGTAGGCCTTCTGATAGTAGACCATATACATTTTCAGTATAATGGTTTTTTATTAGGTATATTATTGTTGTCCATAGCTAAGGTAGCAGAGGTGCACAAGGAGGTAAATAATTTATTGTACATAATTATTAAAGAAAGAAATAATTGAAATGTTTTTTTTTACAGAGTTCTGTTTTACAAGGAGCACTATGGTTTTCCATTTTGCTCAACTTGAAACACATTTACATATATGTAGCACCAGCTTATGTTATATGGTTACTCAGATGGTATTGCATAAAAGATGGCAAATTTTTCAGCAGGATATTCAAGCTAGCAAGCATTGTTTTAATTGTTCTGATTTTATCCTTTGGCCCTTTTGTTTCTCAATTACCACAGGTGATTTGCAAAATATTTAAAATCTTGACCTGCATCTTTTTACATTTTCATCAACATTTAATTCTAGGTCTTCTCACGCTTATTCCCATTCAAGAGAGGACTAGTTCATGCCTATTGGGCTGCGAATGCCTGGGCCTTATATACAGGAGCTGATAAATTTCTATCTGTAGTTTGGAAACAGCTTGGTTGGTTACAAACAACCAGAACAGCTTCTATGACTGGTGGTTTAGTTCAGGAAGATATATTTACTGTTTTACCTACACCTACACCTATTGTTACATTTGTTGTAACATTCGCTTCCATGATTGTAAGAACGAAATATTATGACTGTAGAGAATTTATATTTCTTCTCGATACCAAATAGTTAAAATTATTTTCAGCCAGCCTTATGGTCTTTATTTACTAAGAACGAGGCTACAATAACTCCAAGACATTTCCTACGATGTCTAATATTGTGTGGACTGAGTTCCTTTATATTTGGATGGCACGTTCATGAGAAAGCTATTCTTACTGCAATTCTACCTTTATGGTAATTCCCTATTATAATGTGTTTTGCATGCTTAATTGTATATGTCACAGCAGAAATATTTTATTTCAGTACCCTAGCAGTTGTGGATAAACAAGATGCAAGAGTCTTTATAATCTTAAGCTCTGCAGGTCACACTGGCTTATTGCCTTTACTTTATCCAACAGAATTAACTCCATTGAAATTATTACTCTCATTAGTGTATATGATGTTAGCGGGAATAATATTAACACATAAATTCCAAAATAGTTTACTTAAAAAATATGAATGGATATATGTTGGATTACTTCCTTTTATTACATTTTATGAATCAGTACTTCACAAATTAATATTTACTGATAGATTACCATTCTTACCATTAGCTTTTACTTCCATTTATTGTGCAATAGGAGTTATATATTGCTGGTTATTATATTATTACATGTATTTATACAATGTATATAAGAAAAAAGAAGAGAATATTAGCAAATCAAAAAAGAAACATTGTAAATAAAGTCATTTGGATTCAATTCACTGCCTATTCTTTTCTATGAGGCGAGAGAGACACTCGGCTGCAGCCGACAATACACGACAGTATACGATACGCCATCTCATTGAGGCGTCTAGCTGTCTAAAAAAATTGGCGTTACAGTATTTTTTTCATGTATTTGTATAATTTTTGTTAAATTGCAAATATTTGAATTCTTGTATAAATGTGAGGAAACGTAAGTAGCTATCTTATTATAGTACCAGCTATCTTTTTAGTATTACTTGACAGCTTCATTCCCTTGCAGTTCTGGTTGCCACCACCCAGAGTCTGTCAAAATTTCTTTGATTTTATATTCTTGTAAAGTTATTAATATTCTTAATTATACCATGTTAATACTTTTGCATTAGGTTTCAGTTAATAATCTGTGCTTGCATAGGTACTGTAGAACAACTATGTTCTTTCTTGTACTCTTCAATATTTATTCAGGTTATTCTTACCCATTGATGAATACAAATGTTTAATTTCTTTAAAATAAGTTTTATGGTTTGTAGGGTATAGATACAGAGAACGTGGGTTGGAGCCGGCAGCATGTCTTCGGTACAGCGTGCATTTGCTCATAAATTGAGCAAACAGCATGCAGCTGATGTGAGACGACAGATAGCATCGTCAACATCGTATTCCAGAGATCTGTCGAAAAGTGGTAGCAGTATTTCAGGATTTTCCTCCACTGTAAGATTTTATTTTATCCATAGAATACTTCTGAATATAATAGAAGCAACAGAATTCTTATTTTTTGTTTTTCAGATGTCTCTCTGCGAGATATTAGAGCCACTCGATTATGAGGATTTTCTGGGTCAGCATCAAACAGTTCTGGACCGTGATCCTCTAAGGCCAATCCTGGATTTTCCTTTGGGCGATGTCGAATTACGAGTTGTTAAAAGGAAGATTCGCACTGAAGAACCAATTGTACCATATGAGTCATTGTAAGTTGATTGACTTGCACTGAATGATTTAGAAACATTGATTAATTCGTTTAACATTTTCAGGGATACTGTGTCACCGTACGTCAGAAGGTGCATTGAAAGTTTCACATCAGATTGGCTCATTGTATATAGAAAATTTAAGGGAAGGGCCTCTCCGATTGCCAGAGATAGACTGCTGCAAGATACACCACGACAAGATTTTGAAGTAGATCAAGAAGATATAAATGGTACAGGTTCACCAAATGAGGAAGAAGAATTATCCAGCTGCGGTGACACACCCAGAGGTTCCTGGGCTAGTTTGGATCTTCGACATTCACAACACGATCCACTACTTCCCGGGCTACTGGATCGTGTTTGTCCAGAAACTATTGATCAGATGAATGAACAAAAGCGTTTAGAGGACCGTCAGGAAGCCTTGTTTCCCCTCTATGCGCCACCTACGTCACCGGATGATGAATGGCAAGAGATCAATGTAGTTCCAGAACCATCCGAACCCTTTTCTCATAAAATCCTCGTCAAGTGTCTTCAACTAAAACTCGAATTAGAAGTCGAACCTATATTTGCTAGTCTTGCTTTGTACGATGCAAAAGAAAAGAAAAAGGTTTCAGAAAACTTCTATGTGGACATGAATCCGGAGGGTTTAAAGCGGATGTTGGGTGGGCACATTGCTTACAGCGATGCTAGTACCCTAGCAAGAAGTTGTGTAATGAGTATCAGTAAACCCAGTCCGGATATTTTCTTGGTTGTCAGACTTGAAAAAGTTTTGCAAGGTGATATTTCTGAGTGCGCGGAACCTTATCTTCGCGATGATAAGAATAAAGAGAAAGTAAGAGCAGCAGCTGCTGCAGCATGTGAACGTTTGGGTAGGTACAGAATGCCGCTGGCATGGACCGCCATTCACCTTTCTGGAGTCATCGGTGGTGGAGGTGATACTGATAGTACCGGAAGTGCAGGGTCTCTGGATCGGAAGTCTGGAGGATTAGAACAGTGGCGCAAGAAAGTTGAACCACCAACAAGAAGAGGATCTCTAGAGAGACGAAGCTCTGACAAGAGGCGCAGTTGGTCACCAGATGATTTTGCCAATTGCCTAGATAGCTTCCGGCCAATTACACTGACAGTTTCCAGTTTTTTCAAACAAGAAAGTGAACGTCTTCGCGACGAGGATCTTTACAAGTTGCTTGTGGAGTTGAGAAGACCAGGTTCGAATTTGAAGCGTTTAAAGTGCCTGCCCGGAATTCTCAAGCTGGACCTGAGCCCTCGACCGGAAGAGCTACCAAGATGTCTGGATCCAGATCTGAGAAGACTGACGCCATATCCGGACGAGAAGAGTCGTCCAGTAAAAGAAATTCTTGAATTTCCAAGTGAAGTTCTCTCGCCGGATTTGACCTATCGGAATTTGCTATACATTTATCCAAAAGAAGCCAATTTCAGTTCACGGACAGGCTCAGCTCGTAATATAGCCGTGCGCATTCAACTGATGGGTGGAGAACAAGAAGCGGACGCTCTTACAGCCATTTTTGGAAGATCCTCCTGTCCGGAAATGACTCACGAAGCCTTCACGTCTGTCTCATATCATAACAAGAATCCCAATTTCTACGACGAAGTCAAGATCAGACTACCGGCTGATCTGAGCGCGAAGCATCATTTACTCTTCACCTTCTACCATATTAGCTGCCAAAAAAAGGCGGAACAACCAAATGTAGAAACTGCTGTAGCTTACACCTGGCTTCCGCTTTTGCGCGATGGTCATCTTCAATCTGGAGAATATAGTTTACCAGCAATGTTGGATCCACCACCAGCAAATTACTCTTATATAGCTCCGGATGTTCTTCTACCAGGAACCAGATGGGTGGATGCGCACCGCGGAGTCTTCACTCTCATTCTGGAACCGGTATCCAGTGTCCATCCTCAAGATAAGTACATTGATCGATTTCTCTCATTGTGCGGTTCTTTGGAAACCGGGCAAGTACCACCACGAATTGGAGAAGCAGGAATGGAATCGGAATTGAAATCAGCACTTCTAGAATTAGCGAGAGCCTCGCACTCAGCTCTAGTCAGGTCGCTACCACAGTTGCTGGATCAACTGGTTTCTCTGCTGGTGCAACCACCAACACTTCCGTCGCAGCCTCTGAATATAGCAGCATCGGTCTTTGAGGCTTTAGGATTGCTGGTGAGAAACGTGACAAACCTTCCTGATGGTCAATTGGATATTCATGGAAGACATGCACTTCTGGCAACGTACACAGCTTATCAATGTTCCTTACCAACGTTATCGTCGTGCCCTGGCGTGATACGCGCACAGAGTAATCCTGATCTTCCCGTCGAAGATCTCGAAATGGAAGTGCATTCAAGAGGATTGGACAGGACTGCATCGATGCGCCAGGAATCCCCGGCCATCAATAATAGTCAAGCGAGCAGAAGACTCCTCCACGAGGAATTGGCGCTACACTGGGTAGTCTCAACGGGACAGGCTAGAGAATTGGCTATAACGCATTCTTGGTTCTTCCTAGAATTAATATTCCGTTCCATGGTGGTCACCTTGTCGGAGTTAGGCGCTCTGGAGTCTCCCAGGAAGTTAAGGTTCTCCCCACAATTCTTGGACGACGTGGCAACGCTCGCTGCTGCTCTGACTACCGAAGTTATCGCTCGTTGCGGCAAAGATAGCAGGACGGCATCAAATTTAATATTCAGCTTGGGAAATTTCTTATCAGATTTATTATCAGTAATGGATAGAGGATTTGTGTTATCCTTGCTTCGCGCAACTTGTTGTTCCTTATCGGAGGCATCGATGCATGTTCCTGACTCTGCAGCGCTCTTCGCCATGAAACTGGACCTGGTGCGCACGGTCTGTTCTCACGAGCATTACGTGGCACTGAATCTTCCCTTTGGAACTGGATATACGTCAGGATCTGCCCCAGCCTCACCTAGTCCTTCAACCGGAAGTTCAGGAAGTCTTATTTCTACTTTGGTACCAGGTGAGCGAGCAAGATTTTCTGAACTCAGTCAAGAATTTCGTCAGCAACACTTCCTAGTGGGTTTGGTACTCTCGGATCTTGCAAACACTTTAGAAATCCCTAATCCCATGCTTCAGAATAAAGCCATAGGAACTATTCGATATCTTATGGGATCACATGACGTGGATTCAAGATATTCTGATCCATCAGCAAAAGCCAGAGTAGCAGCATTGTATCTTCCTCTGCTAAATATACTGATGGATGCTCTACCTCAACTCTATCATTGGGACTCTAAGGACAAGAGCGTCTACTTGGACGAGTCAGGATCCATCATGCAATCGGTAGCTCTAGCCATAGCAGGGGGAGCTTCTACAGAAGTAGCAGGAACACAGTGTCGTGTGTCTCTAAGTTCTGATGCGACAAGACACTTGCTTATGTGTGTACTTTGGATCCTGAAAGGACTGGAACGATCAGCTCTTGCCCAGTGGTGTTCAGAGCTAAGCGCCAGGAGGGTGTTAAGTCTTTTACAGGTCCTGAATATCGCAACAGCTGCCTTTGAATACAAGGGAAAGAAAGCGTTGAAGAGACTACCGCCACAGGCAGCAGCCACCAGCGACATACGTTCCAGATTGGAGGACGTTATCTTGGGTCAAGGAAGTGCTAGAAGCGAGATGATGTTGCGCAGAAAGGAACGAGCCAGTGGTGACAAATTAAGATGGCGCAAGGATCAGATGCCTTACAGACCAAGTGAACAGCCTGAAGGTAGAGCAGTGGAACAAGATGCACACATAGAAGGTGCTCTGGCGGCAGAGGCCTCCCTCGTCGTCCTGGATACTTTGGAGTCCGTTGTTCAAGCCGACGGAGGTGGTGGTGCTGTAGTGGGCGCTGTATTAAAGGTGCTGCTCAGAGCTTTGGCCAGGAACCAAAGCACCTCGGTACTCCAGCATATGTTTAACACTCAACGAGCCTTGGTCTTCAAATACCATAGCGCCCTCTTCGATGAAGAGAGTGAGAGGTGCGGAGATCTCTGCTTGACCTTACTCACACGCTGCAGCTCACCGCTGAGTGCAGTTCGAAGTCACGCAGCTGCCAGTCTCTACCTGCTCATGAGGCAAAACTTTGAGATAGGCAACAACTTTGCCAGGGTGAAGATGCAAGTGACAACTTCCTTGTCAGCTCTTGTCGGCAGAGGCAGAGCTCCTAGTGAAGGTGCTTTACGTAGAGCCCTGAAAACCGTTCTGGTCTATGCTGAAAGGGATACCGAGCTTGCGGATACAAGCTTTCCGGAACAAGTGAAGGACCTTCTCTTCAATCTGCACATGATACTATCTGATACTGTGAAGATGAAAGAGTTCCAAGAAGACCCAGAAATGCTGCTGGACCTAATGTACAGAATTGCTAAGGGTTATCAAGGCTCTCCCGATCTCAGGTTAACCTGGTTAGCCAACATGGCGCAGCAGCACATGGAAAGGAAAAATCACACGGAAGCAGCAATGTGTCTGGTGCACAGTGCTGCTCTCGTTGCTGAGTATTTACATCTTTTGGAACCTGGTGGTGGTGGACGTCCTGTAGGAGCTGTTGCTCTCAGTCCTGTAACACCAAACGCTCTAGAGGAAAGTGCTGTCGGCGACGACGTATTGGCTAGGCGAGAAGAGGGGCTCTGTCTGGGTCCTGATTTTTCTGAAAGTGGATTAGCTGGTCTCTTAGAACATGCTGCCAGTTCTTTTCATGCAGCTGGAATGTACGAGGCCATTACTGACGTGTACAGAGTATTGCTACCAATTGCAGAAGCTGCTCACGATTACAAGAAACTCGCCAATATCCACGGGTTCGTTTAACTAAACTGTCTCTATTTTTTCAATTTCAATTTTTTCATACTTTTTACTCTGTTTTCATTCCAATATTCATATTAGGAAACTCCACGAAGCATACACGAGGGTCGAACAGCTTGCCGGCAAACGAGTCTTTGGCACTTACTTTAGAGTCGGCTTTTATGGGACACGATTTGGCGACTTAGGTGGAGAGGAATTCGTATACAAGGAACCTACTTTGACAAAGCTACCAGAAATTTTCTCGAGGCTGGAGAACTTTTATGCGGAGCGATTTGGTTCTGAGAATGTTGTCATAATCAAGGATTCTAATCCAGTGGATCCCAGCAAATTAGAGCCTGATAAAGCATACGTGCAGATAACATACGTGGAACCGTATTTTGAACCGCATGAGCTCAGACACAGGCCTACCGTATTCCATAGGAATTTTAATATCAGTATGTATTATTTTACCTTCTATCCAGTTTTTATGGTCTTAATCATTCTTAATCGTCTTTCTTTTTTTTTCATTAACTATAGAACGTTTCGTATACGCAACTCCTTTCACTCCCGGTGGCAAAGCTCACGGAGAATTAAGGGAACAATGCAAACGCAAAACTATTTTAACAGTAGCTACACACTTTCCGTACTTAAAGACCAGGATACGCGTTGTGGCCAGGAAACAGATAGTCCTTAGTCCCATTGAAGTGGCCATTGAGGATATTCAAAAGAAGACTGCTGAGGTATAGATACATTATTACACTATATCTCTGTTTAATCCTAATGGCTGTTAAAACATTTAAAAAATTATTGCTTCAGGTCGCTGCAGCAACTGCTCAGGAACCACCTGATGCAAAGATGCTCCAGATGGTCTTGCAAGGATGCATAGGAACTACTGTCAACCAAGGTCCAGCCGAGGTTGCTGTAGTCTTCCTGTCTGGACTTCGTGAGCAAAATGCAGAGCCTTCAAGACTCCAGCATAAGCTCAGACTCTGTTTCAAAGATTTTTCGAAAAAATGTTTGGATGCTCTGCGTAGAAACAAGAATCTCATTGGACCAGATCAGCGAGACTATCAAAAAGAACTGGAGCGTAATTACCAAAGATTGACGGAACGTTTGACGCCATTGATCGCCTGGAGGTAAGTAACGTGGATGCTGTTTGTTATAGTGTTATTGTTTGTAGATAATTAAAAGTTTGCAACTTTTTTAATAAAGCGGACCTTCATTGGCCAATCAGCATCCAGCAACCCCTGCATCACCTCGCTGGTAGAGAACCGTCACTGCCGTTAACGGTTTACCAAAGATATTGTATTATTTATCATACTCAGATCTATATCAAATCTATTTACTATTCTTATTAATTCAAAACGATTGTACTACGAGTACAGGTATTTATATACATCGTATTTATATATTCGTAGGTATATATTTTATACTCTTTAGATTATAAGAAGTCCAATCGGCTTCCAGGACGTTAGCATAGCTTTGGTCCTTCAGAGAGATTACAAATAACATGAGACAATGCGTATAGTATTTTAAAATATGAAACTCTTAACAATTTCTTAATATTAACTGAAACATTATCCTGTGCATTTATATTGAAGCCATCAGAAATATACGGATTTTATATATCCACTGAATTAAGAGACAGATGATAACTTGGCAAATTTATTTTGAAAAAGTTCATAGCGTTTAAAGATTTTTGCTTGTGAAGTAAATATAACGATATTTGGGTGATTTCTCGAAAATCAAAGAAACGAGAGCAAATGATTGATAATATAAAAAGGATTAGAACAGACAATTAATGCTAATTATACATATATAATGTCATTTTTACCCATCTGTAATTAACTAACAGGGATTTATTATTCAGCAAACACAATCGCATTTCGTTATTCTATGAAAAAAGTATAAGAATCTGTGTAATTCCATTACGATATATTCATGAAGTATTGCCATATAAATGTTCACTGGATGATAGTTTTATTTCATTAGCAGTTATATGTCAAATCTAACACGATACTTACGTATGAGAAGTGGTACTGAAAATATATGGGAGATCATATAAGTTCAATGCATTAACAATATTATAAACTTGAATTGAAAAATTTACAACAATAAAAAGATACCACGCGATTGTTTATGCATTCATAGTAGAATTCAAATAGTGCAGCATCCATTTGAATTACACAAAAGTGCAGATGTGTGTTGCGCACAGGATATCCTATTGAAATACTTGTAGATGGTCCATTACAACAATATTATTAAGATGTACAACATGTTGCTGTAAGAGATTGGTAAAGTTAACGAATCCCAAAATGAATAAATTCGCAAGAAATCTTCCAAAGTTTGTATAAATTTCATGAGCAATCTTTGGTAAGTCATCGAGCAGTTACTTGTTTCTTAAAATAAGTGTTAACGAAACAACAAGAATCACATTGCTGACGATGCCAATTTTTCACCACAATGACACTTTGTCATTCCTTGATATAATTAAATTACTTCAAGTTCTTATCCTACAGAAGAAACTGGTAATTATTAAATAAATTTTTTATTCAAAACATCCTATATATGAATGATTGCAGACTAATTTATAATGCTCTCAAATTAATGGTACTAGCAAAGCTCGGAGCTCTCATTCTTTATAGAGCTACTACACTGGTCTCTTGAATTTCTGTCCTGTCCAATTCTTTTCACTATCCTTTCACTGTTGTTTAATTTCCTTTTTAACGTCTTACTGTTCCCTTTCTTCCATTATTTTCTCTGTTCCTTACTCCTAATTATCTAAGCTTGCTCGGCGGGCAGTGACAGACGTGTAGTGTCAAATATCATTGCCTATGACGTTCTGGTGGTGCTCGTAAGGGCACAGTTGGGCGCTACGGCCATGGTTTTCGTTGCGGTGAATCTTGAATAGGGATAGATACTTCACATTTAACTTATTTTACCTTACCTTTTGCATTTTTTTATGAAAAAGCCAATTATTGAAACATTTTCAAGACATTTTTAACAAAGTGCGGTGCCAGCTTAACACCCGTATGGCTCCACCATTCTTGAAAAATGTTTCATTACTTGAGGGCACGTGGCCCTCTATGAGGGCATAAAGCCATAAAGGAATAAGAAGAAGAAGGAAGCGACAAGAAGAAAAAAATTAGTTACACAGAAATATTGAAAATTTGAAACATTGAATAAACCTTTCCGGATACTACTAAATATTATTGGATCTTGATTTACTTTTAAAATTTATTCAAAATATAAAATTGAGGCTTAATAAAAATGTCGCAGAATATACGGAGTAGATAAAACTTGAATTGAAATTGTAGAATTTTAAAAATATTATAAATTACGTTCAAATTGAAATATTAATAAATTAGGTGTTTGGAAAAATAACATACTAACACTTAGAAATTGGAAATTCTGGCCAAACATATTTAGAAGTACTCGAGTGGCCCAAAATTGTGTGCGCGCAAATTCGTCGCGCAGGACTCGGCAAGTGGGAGTAGGCGGATGGTGGGGGAGCGCCCGAGACAGTGCCTGGACTCGGATCGCTCATTCATCCTCGAGCCGGTCTCCTGTACTGGTCTCTTGGAAGCACCCCTCTCATCCATTTCCAACTTTCTTCTTTTTCTATATATATTTCTTTATCCTTCATTCTTTACTTTCTTACTTATTTCTTACCTTATTATTCTCTACTTTTATAACTCTATTCCTTGCTTTTCTACTTCTTGACTTATTTATTTCTGTCGTCCTTTCTGCCTTCTCGTTTCACTCTGTCCCCTCTCACTTTCCATTGTGCTTGTCTTACTTTTCCTATTTCCTTGGTCGGGTCGAGCATATTTATTCGAGTAGTTATATAAGAGTAGTCACCC
>JARQTI010000579.1:1322-22515 GCA_030142655.1 Trachelus tabidus
GCCCTTCGATGATGCGCAGCGATCATTGTTTGTTAAACCTTCAAGTGCATTATCGCTATTAACGAGATGGATTCTGCAAAGTGTAAAAAGTTGATCGAGATTATGGAAGGAGTGTATAAATTTTTGAAGAAGAGATCAACGATTGCAGAAATTGAAAAATGGACGAAATTTGGCACTGAAAATATCAGACTTTTGAACAAAATTTTGAGAAACGTTACTCTTACGATCGGAGAGAAAACCAAAATTTTAACGACGATCGGAATCCTCAAATCTCTCAATGAAAAATTTAAACAACTTCGAAAAAGAGGTCAAGGAACAGCGAGAGAGAGAATAAGTGACTGAGTGCGTTGGGATGATTTGGAATCTGCCTTTAAGGGAAGAGTAAGGACTGGAGTGATTGCAAACTTGCGACACAACGACTTGAGCCGTTTCCTGGAAGATTCCAGAAAATTGTTTATTGCTAGAATAAAAATCGCACTTCGAAAGGAGGGAAATTTGAAGGTGAACGTCTTCCTGTCTTATAAATTTGAAACCATGAAAGCTGGCGAGAACGTCGAAGAACTAAAGTTTTTCAATACTAACAACGAAGTTATACTACCGTCCACCGATATTAGCTATTGGTTTAATACAAATATCTGGGAAAAAATACTGACAAAAATTGAAGACTTTCAAGAGAAGGAATCAGGCTGGTCATTGCTTGAAATTATAAACTTGGCGGTGAATATCAACAAATATATTCCAATACACGGTGGCCTGTCTACCTTCATCAAACTACCGAAGGATGTGCAAAGTAAGAAAGCAGTCGTCAACATTAGAAACAACGATCCGTACTGTTTTCTCTGGTCGGTTACGGCAGCCCTTCATCCAACTAAAAAAAATGTAGACAGGACCAGGTCGTACCCCCACTTCAGCTCAGTGCTAAGGTATGAAGGCTTAAATTTTCCCATTGGTTTAAAGGATATTCCAAAATTCGAAAAGATGAATGATTTAGTAATTATCGTTTACGGTATAGAGCGTGATAGTGGTAATGAGATAGTACTAATTTACCTAAGTCAGGGAAAAGAAAGGATTCATGTACTTATACTAGAAACAGAAATTTGCTCGAATAGAGATGACATAGATTTCACAGATTGAAATGTTTATCACTTTGCTTGGATCCGAAATCTGTCTCGCTTATTGAGTTCTCAAATTTCAAAGTATAATGGTTGTATCATACTGTGCGATAGATGCCTATGCCACTTCAAAACAGAAACTTTTTTTCAAAAACATAGACTCAACTGTATGAATATAAATAAATGTAGAGTGGAAATGCCAAGTGAAAAGGATAAAATTCTAAAATTCAAAAATTATAAACACAAAGAAGCTGTACCGCTTGTTATACACGCTGACATTGAGTGTATTTTAGAGTCAGTAACGGATGTTTCTAAATCGTCAAACACAACGGCCTATCAGAAGCATGTTCCGCATAGCATCGCGTACTAACTACAATGTAACTTTGACGACTCCATCTCCAAATTTAAAGCCAATCGTGGAAGTAATTATATACAGTGGTTTATGAACGAATTACAAGAGTTAGCTCAATTCGTAGAATTTCACCTTAAGCGCAACGTATCTATGGAACCATTGAATTTTCAACAGAAAAATGAACTTTATTCTACACAGACTTGTCACATTTGTGAAAAACCGTTCATATCTGAAGATGTCAAGCATCGCGATCATTGCCACTTTACGGGTAAATATCGAGGAGCTGCGCTCCAGAGTTGTAATTTAAATTATAAGAACTCGCATATCATTCCTGTTGTTTTATAACTTATCGGGTTATAACTCGCACTTCTTGATTAAAGCCTTAGCAACATCCTTCGAAGGTTCAATGAACTTATTGCCAGTAAACAAGAAACGATATATATCCTTTACGAAAAGCGTTAAAGATACAATGAATGAAGATACGTGAATTTCATATTTATCGATTCATTTAGGTTTATGCCAAGCAGTATTGATAAACAAGGCTCTTATCTGAAAAGTAGTGAAAAATTAATCACACATAAGCATTGCAGCAATGAAGAAGAGTTTAACTTATTAACGAGAAAAGGTGTTTTTCCTTACGATTACGTGGACAGTTGGACAAAACTCGATGACGAACAATTACCGTCTAAAGACAAATTTTATTCAGAATTAAACAATGAAGTAATTTTAGACTCAGATTATGTACATGCATCTACAGTGTGGCAAACTTTTCACATAAAAACATTAGGCCAGTATTCTGGTTTGTATTTGAAAACGGATGTATTACTTTTGGCTGACATCTTTGAAAATTTCAGACGTAATTGCTATTCTATATACAATTTAGGTCCTCTTCATTATTATACTGCACCAGGGCTTGTCTTTGATGCTATGCTCAAGTGTACTGACGTTGAACTTGAGTTGTTAACCGACGTAGAGATGTTGCTATTCATTGAGAGAGGAATTCGAGGTGGCGTAGTTCAATACTCAAACAGATATGCCGAAGCGAATAACAGATTTATGGACACAGAGTTTGATCCAAGCAAAGATGAATCATACCTTATGTATTACGACGTAAATAACTTGTACGGTGCAGGTATGAGCCAATTTTTGCTCATTGCCAATTTTTGAAGGCAAAGATAAAAAGCGAGCTAAAGGGGCAAAAGGATCCGCACTAAAGACAATCACTTTTAATGATTACAGGCAATGTCTTTCATACCACACAAATTTAGTTGAAACTCAAAATTTAATTCAGAATAAAAAACATAAGGTTTATACAGTACAACAACCAAAAATAGCACTGAGCTGGAATGACGATAAAAGGGTCATTCTTCCTAGTACGACAGACACCCTACCCTGGGGTTATAAGATATAAGATGTATATAATAAGAATGTAAATAGTCTATATCAATGTAAATAATATGTAAGAAAATATACATAACAACACGTAATAAATATTGTAGTTCTGGTTTATTTCAAACACCTTAAAAATCCGACTTATCGATCCAACTATTGTGCGAATCGTCAAAACCTAGCCACTTCACGAATAACTTGTTTCCATGTCTCCTCAGTATCTTCTCCACGATGTATACGTCGGGATACTTGACGCTGGTAAGTTCCTGCTCGTAGAAGCCACCTTCGACGGGACGATCCTGGTAGTCCTTGAGATTGTACGTCACCGGATCGACATTCTTCACTCGAGTCATCGTGAAAATTTCAGTCGTCCAATTGGGTGGGTAGCCTTTCTCGAGGATGTGTTTAAATTTGCTAATTCGCACTCTGTCGCCGACTTTAAACTCTGGTCGTTTAAGTGTGGTCCTGACTTTAAATTTCTCGTACACCCGTTGCAGTAGATCCTTCTCATTACGAGCAGTCACATCCGTCGCCCTCATACCAATGGTGCGATGCTTAATGTTGTTGTAAGAGGATACCAAGTCCGATAAGATATCCAGCCACCGGTGATTGCCCTGTAGGCTAAACTGCAGCCACATCTCACTTTTCAGAGTACGATTAAAGCGCTCGCGGATCGATGCCATCAAGTTACTGAATGTCGAGTACAGGGTAATCCCGTGTTTTTGCATAAAATCCTTGAATTCGGAATTGTAAAACTCTCGGCCTCGGTCAACATGCAATTTCTTCGGGATTCGACCCTGCATCAGGATAGATCTCCTAGCTGCTGTCACGTCCTTGGCGTTCTAGCTCTTCGTCGGCACGGCCCAAGCGAACTTTGAAAATATGCCGATGACGGTGAGCAGATACTTGTATCCGCGGTTCTCTCTGGCGTACGCTGACATGTCAACGAGATCCGCTTGCCAAGTCTCGGCCAGTCTACGGACGTCAACGTGCCGACGCTGGTAATTTCTCCTGGCAGGTGTAGGCAGTTCCTTCACCACCGCTAACCTTTTTCCATCCATTCTCCAGCGCACTCAGTCTGGCGTCCAGCTGGGAAACGATCAGAGAGTTGCGAATAGCCAATTCTTGTCCTGGTTCGATATCAGGTTGCAGAAGTTTCAACGCATCCTTCGTGGTAGAATCGAGTGATTGAATCATTAAGTTGTTGTTATCGATATCGTTGCGCATTCCAGCAATCACTTGAAACACGTTATTGAGCTCCTGCTTCACTACAGTCTTCATCAGATTCAAGGTCACAGCGTCTTTTTCCTCCTCGGGATCAGTGACGTTACGCAGCCTCTTGTTATCAATGTCGTAGTGTCCAGCAGCAGTGAACTTGAATCCAGCGCCAGGGAGACCACGGCTACTCGTAACCGGGGTCCTGCTACTGAACTGACGTCTAAACACGTCGCCGCTCATATTCAGAGTGACGAACGTGATCGTTTTTGTCGAATTAATAAATGATATCCGCTTCGCGTAATTCTTCGATAATCGATACGATTTCGTTGGAGTGACTGGAATTACCAGCTTCCTCAGACGCAAGGAGCAGGCGAAGACGGTCTACCAGTTCGTTGCGATCGTCCCAGTACACGTAATCCGTCCTTTCGTCCTTGGCGGCGACCATGTACCGCGGTATTATACGTTTGCCCGTTATGGAGGTCTATTCGACCAGTTTCGCAATAACGTTATTAAATTTGAAGCTCTTGCTCCTATGAATTGCACCATCAGATTTATAGTACTTTCTATGAGCATTCTTCGTTAAAATAATGTTTTTGTAATTGTTCAAGTCATGCTGGGTTATACTAGTCTCGTCAGGTACCTTCCTGAACAAGAGTTCGATCAAACCCACAATTTTCAAGTAAGTCGTATCGCCTATATGGATTCGATCACCCTCAAAGCTGATGGGCGAATCGCCCATCATCAATTTGATTTTGGTGAGTTTACGCACACCATAGGCGGTAGCTAACTATTTATTCTGCCTCGATAGCAGCATATTAACACTAGGTTTACGGGACCCGTCAATTTGACGGATTTCAAACTTTGAAATTAAACACGCAAAAAACCATAGCATTAATCTTAACTACTTTGCGTCTTAAATTTATAATTTCATTAAGAGTGTTTATACACACAATTATTATTTTCTTAAGCTTCCTAAATTTTGAAGTGTTGATATGGTATACCTATCTCTACGGAGCCCGTCAAATTGACGGGTTAGCTGATTACGTAAACAATCCTTATATATTTGCTTCGTTTGTAAAATTATTCCTCCAATAGTAAATATAAGAGTGAACAAAAAGTCTAAGATGCCCCCAACTCATTATAAATGAGACATAAAGCAAATTGTGTGACTCGGGTGTTATGTTATTTTGCACTGAACGAAATCGCTTGTCAGATAAATCGCGTCATTCGAAACTCAAAGCATGGCGTATCGAAAATATATTCGGTTCATTTGTTGGTGCAAACTAACAACACACACAAACAATCTTCAAAGCCGGCGATAGCCGACGTCAGACTGCGGTATGTTTTGAGTTTCGTATGCTGCGAGTATCGGTTTGCAACAATATCCGAAGATATCTCTAAGGCAGTATAGTCTTCAGTATAGTTGCTGCAGTGACAGTGGTAAGATGATTTTTGAAGACAGAAATCAATGAGGATTGTTCTGAGGGTAACTCCGAAGAAGATCAATATGAATTAGATGAAAGTGAAGATTCTAGTGAAAATTCTGAATCCACTGAAACTGGAGGAATGGAAGGATTTTCGAACAGTGAAAAGGAAAACTTCGTCAATATGCGTCGTATGAAGAAAAGGACGCGAATTATTTCTAGTTCTGACACCGAGGATGAGAGGACGAGTATTCCAAGTACATCCCGAGATATAATGGAAGAAATTGAAATTGCAGCTGACGGGACACAGTGGGTGAAACTGCAAGCAGGAAAATCTAGGGGTAAGGCGCCTGTTCATATGATATTCAAGGATATCGCGGGGCCTACTGGTTACACAAAAAGAAATATTATGTCGGGTTGTGTTACTAGTGCTGTTGAATTGATAATTGACACTCACATTATGAAACATATAAAAGACTGCACCGAAACCGAGGCAAGTCGAGTTTTGAAAAACGACTGAACAATAACAGTCTCCGAATTGCGTAGTTTTCTGGCAGTACTATTTGTCCGAGGCGCGTACGAACCAAGAGCATTGAAAGCATCTTACCTATGGTCCAAAAAATGGGGACCTCCTTTTTTTCGAGACATAATGCCCAGAGATAGATTTATAGAAATTGAGATTTATACGCTTTGATAAAAGAAGCGAACGATCCGAAAGGTTACAAACCGATAAATTTGCACTGATATCTGAAACATGGAACAGATTTATAAGTAATAGCCAGGCTTGTTATAAGCCACATCAAAATATCATAGTGGATGAACAGCTGTTTCCAACGAAAGCCCGCTGCAGGTTTACCCAATATATCCCAAATAAGCCGCATAAATTTGGCATTAAGTTTTGGTTAGCGGTGACCGTTCAATCAAAATATATTTTGAATGGTTTCCCTTACATGGGAAAAGATGAAACTCGATGCTCAAATACGTTGGGCCAGTTTGTAACATTAAAATTAGCCGAACCATATTTACAAACAGGTAGAAATATCACGACAGACAATTATTTTACAAGCATCCCGCTGGTTAAAAATTTGCTTGCACTAAAAACAACCTTGGTTGGGACCATCCGCTCGAACAAAAGAGAACTGCCAAAACCAGCGAAAGAAACAAAGGACAAAATGACGTTATACTCCTCAAATTTATATAAATCAGAAGACTGCACGCTTACTGTGTATAAAAGTAAACCTAAAGTAAAAGTCCTGCTTCTAAGCACCAAACACAGAAATATACAAATAAAAGACAATAGACAATGTGTTCCAGAATCTATTACATTTTATAATAAAACCAAATTTGGTGTCGACATCACGGACCAGATTACACGCACATATAGTGTGAAAGCGGGGTGTTTCCGATGGTCCCTTCAAGTTTTTTATAATATTTTAGATTTGGCAGCAATAAACGCGTGGATATTGTATAAAGAGTGTACCGGATCCAAAATATCCAGAAAAGAGTTCATATTTTGTTTAGCCGGAAGGACAGGAATTGGCTGGACAAAACAAGGAGAACGATGGTCAAAGTTCAGACGTTTCAGTTCTGTCACCTTCAATATCAGGAGTCCGAAAAAGTTGTCAAGTGGGCTACTGCAATAAAAATAAAAGCAGTAATTGCTGTATGTATTGCAAGAAGATCGTATGCGGAAAACGTACAAAAGAAATTCAAAACATATGTAAAAGTGTGCTCGATAAAAATGATTACCCTGTAGCGTTTATATTATTGTTATCATTTCTGTGATAAAAAAAAGATTTTGACTTAATATTATATTTTTACGTGAAGCCTTATATTGTTCAACTCAGACGTAGTTTGAATAAACTGATTTTTTAAAGTAAATACGTATTTTCACCTACCCGTCAATTTGACGGGTGCTCGTAGAGATAGGTATATAAGAAACACCCGTAAACCTAGTTTTAAGATACTGTTGCATAGGATCGTTCTGATCAACAGGTACGTCTGCGTCATCGTTACCTCCTTCTTCGTCAATCTGTTTGTCTTCTTCTTCGAAAGAATCATTCTTTAACGACTTGAATGATTCACCTGCCGTTCTAAACTTTCATCCGCTTCTACGTCTTGCTTTATTTCATCCTTAATCTCGTCTTTGATAAGATTATGCTCCGGCTGAGAGGCAGTCACTAGTTTCTGCAGTGGAGTCACTACCGGTTTGAACACCTCACTCACCGCATGCTCGACATTCTCTTTACCCAATTTTATAATTCAATGCTTTCTGCGAATCGAATCGCTAGCTTCAGCGATTTGACGGAAGATGTCTTTCTGTTCTTCAAGTTTTTCACTCTGCATGTTACAATCACTGAATCTAAAATGCTACTGTATTCATTTTTTCGATAATCACTCTTTTATGCTCGTGAAGCAATCGAATCCTTTTCTATATCGACTCTCGTTGAGCTCGCTATCCTTGTCTATTACGAGAAACCCACATTACTCTCATTCCAGCACGCCGAACATAGGTCTCTGAACTGCACGTACGTCATATCAGTGTTTATATGGTCATCGTAAACGTGCTTGAGATTCATTTCATCCTGCTTAAAGAGCACAAGCAAATTAGCATTGTCGCGTACGAGATGTTTGGGAATGCGAGCGTAGGTCTGACAAAGATAGAAACAGTCAACATCTCTGTGTCGCCCCATACTGAAGAAGGCTCTCATGTTATCTTGTTTCTCACAAGCTATATCATCGTAAATAATTATTGAATTGCGGCGTGCCTCGTTTGGTGGCAGCACTTGTTCGTGTTCCGTAAATGGGAAATATTCAACACCATCCACGGAATCGAGTAAACGTTTTAAAAACTGATACTTTGGTTGATCCAGTGATTTTGAGTATACGTAGACGTTTTCGAATCTCAATCCATTGGGGTGTGTTATGAGACCGAGCAATGCATTTGTCTTGCCGCAATTTGACGGTCCGCAAAACACCGCGCGTATGCTGTTCGGAAGTAATTCACCATGACTACATTTTTACAGTTTCGGTAATCTTCGGCCCCCACCTAGATCTCATCAGGTATCTCAACAATGATAGTGTAAAATATAGTTATGAACGGTATCAGAACTATGATACTTTCAAATGTGGTCACTTGTGTCTCAAGTTCTTATGTGGATAGTTAAATCGTAAGAATAAGTATCGTCTATATAAACATGCTGCATAATTTCATTTACTCAGTAAAGCGTTTGCAATCATGGAAGATTCATTCACGTTATCTTTATCAGGCAATTCTTCTATACTGGAAGCCCAGTACTTTCCTCCTATCGAGCTTTCCCTAGAGAAGAATTATGCTCTGGGGCTCATCGAATTATTAAACTTTAATTCAATTCTTAACGTGGAAATTGGTCACAACAAGTTCTACGTGGGGGATGAAGTAATAGTTATACACATTGATAGCTACGAGATACAGGATATCGAAAACTATGTGCAGAGTGCGTTAATAGATAAAAATATCCTAATTCGTATTAAGCCTAACAATAATCCCCTGTGCAGCGAAACTAAGTGTAACCGTGACATCAATTTTCAACCTGATGATTCGATTGGTCGCTTGCTGGGTTCCATTCAACGCGTTTTGGAAGCTAATAAATTATATACATCCGATGTACATGTAGCCATTCTTAAGGTGAACTCCTTGCGAGTCGAAAGCAATATTACTACAGGCGTTGGTAGATTACATTCCATCCACGAATTCTTTCTGGTTGTACCATCAGAATATAAGATTATAGAGGTACCGTCACACGTCATTTACCTCCGAGTAACGAGCAAGACAATAGATCACCTACACCTTCGAATAGTCGATCAGGACGGAGACTTGGAGAATTTTCAAGGAGAAGTCATAAGGATAAGACTACACGTGAAATCCATGTGATAATGGGGATCGTGTATAACCAAAAGATTCGTAGTGGTTATAATAGTGGCTATAATAATGAAGCGATATATCTAAAAAGAATCAGTCATCGTCCGCGCTGCAAAGCGTTAGCACCTCAAAACGTGTTATTCCTGAGAAATCTGGGGCTCAAGGTCACACTAGTCGGAAGAGGAAACTAAAACGTTCATTCTGCTGCTGTATTATTTTTATCTGCTGCTTACCATGGAGGAAAAAACTTTAAATATTCGGACATCAATCACCGTCGGTATGCCTATGGCGCTTTGCGAAACACATGCACACCAGTTTTACGCATTTTCACCGTTCAACAATAGTGATGAAATACGAATCTCCGTTCAACATCAAGACCTGTGTTTACTACCGAGTAGAAGTTCGCTGCCTGTATACGGAAAGCTCGTCAAGGAAGATGGTTCTACGGCGGCTGCAAACACAACCTTGGTTAATAACGGCATTTGTCATCTTTTCGATGAGATTCGCTATGAAACGAATGATATAGAGATCGATCGAAATAAGAACGTTGGACTCAAGAGTCTCATGAAGGACCTTTCCCTGACTCCTGGTCAACGGTCGTTGATGGATAACGCTGGTTGGATGCAAGGAGAGAAATTGACCGATGCAGGTGGTTACTTTGACGTGTCCATACCGCTGAGTATGATACTAGGCTTTGCCGAAGATTATCGCAAGATCGTGGTAAACGCTAAGAACGAGATGATTCTGACGAGGGCAAAGAGCGAACTAATGCCATTGTGCAAACTATTTCGGAAGAATGCAAAGCTGTAATTCAAAAATTGGAATGGTTGATACCGCACGTAAAGGTTTCCGATCGTCGAAAGATAGAACGGCTGAAATTCATCGAAAAGGATGCACCTATCCCTAGGAGCTTCCGCACCCGGGAAATTTACGAGTATCCTCTACTCCATACCACATCCAAACCACGTGTGGACCGTCAAGACGTCCAGTCAACTTGAAAAACATCGATACGTCATATTGGGATTCCAGGCTGGCGTAAAGAATAATAAAAATAAGAATGCCAGTCACTTTGACCATTGCAACGTTAGAGACGTTAATCTCTTCTTGAATTTGCAAGGCTACCCCTATGGAAACCTAAACCTTGAAATTGATCGTAATCAGTTTGCTCTGCTGTACGAGATGTATGTAAACTTTCAAGTTACTTATTATGACAAAGAGACTGAGCCCATACTGAAGAAGAGTGATTTCCTCGCCTATGGTCCCCTAATCGTCAATTGCTCCAAGCAAAATGAGTCGCTCAACAGTCGACGTTCGTCTCGATTTCGAGGCAGACAAAAATTTCCTCACCGAAATATCAGCGTTCTCTTTAATTCTCATTCTCACTCTTTTTCTCTCCATCTGAATCACCCACTCGCGAGGGGGGAGGGAGGGGGGTGCCGGTGGAATATTCAAGAAACCAAAATTCCGGACGCGTCGGTAAGCAGATATCTTTCATAGGGGGCTCTACCACCCTAACTTACCATCCAGAGGGGGCGCCAACATCGCTAACTTGGCACGGACGCGAACCCAAAGGTCGGTAATATGTCGGTGCAGGAATCTTCATCCAGAACTCTCTTTGTATAACTACTTCTCATTTCTTATCAAAAAACCAAGCAAACGATCGAGGCGCTAAAATGTGTCAACGATAGCGCTGAAAGAGGGGTTACTCTTACGTCAGAGTTCAACAGTTCTAGAACTAAGAATGAAGAACAATACCAATACTCATTAAAAGTTGTAGAAAGTCATAGGAAGCGGTTTCCTAATATGAAAAAATCATCTATAATGAAGAACCTTTAATGGCTCATAAATTTCCGATGCGTCTTCTGGAGAAAGAAATATTCGAGTAACTATATGGAACTATATGGAAGATAGTGTAAACAAGCAGAATTACAAGATTGCTATAATATAATTGATGTATCTGTATATAAAGCGTTACTATCCGACTTTTCGAAAATAAAAACGAGTAATGTATAATGGAATTATTATCTTCAATCAATATTGACTGCATGTTACGTACTTTATCAATGAGAATCTGCGGAACAAGTTGATCAATATGCCGTACGCAATTGCATACCCTCAATAACTCAAATTTCCTACTCTAGAAGATTTCAATTGATGCGGCAATATTAAATATTATCGTACGTACTCGAAATTTCGCGTGGATGATTTTTTTCTCAAAAGAATCCGTATAATCGAAGAGCTATCAGATACTTCAATATCGAAAAATATTACATACATATTAAATGAATATAGAATTTCGAAAACTTTGTTATCAATGCGACAGCTCCAGATATTATCCGACAGCTCTCCTGTTTCACGAGACGTATAATTAGTACAAAAACAATGAGGAATGTAATGAGCAACAGTGCGACTCTATAAATAACGAACTTGATTTTACAAATTTTGAATTTTCAAAATCGTTGCGTCAGCGTTAAATAAAATCTTGCAGATCCCCAGTTTCACACAATTTCATGATTCATTAAGATCAACGAATAACTCGATGAGCGCTTTGATATTAGAAAAAAAAATAATCGAAAATGACATTTTACTATTAATTTTAAGATCGATGTGGCAGTATCAAATATTGTTGCATATGTTTCCGAATTTGCGAGCATGTTTTTTTAACAATAAGGTGTCCAAATATAAATGAGCAATTGGATAGCAGAAAATCACCGTTTTTTGAACCGCCCTAGTGAGACACTCTTATGCGGGACGCGTGGACTCGTGAAGGAATTGCCGTCCCGAGCGAGGGGAATAGGCTACCCCCTCTATGCGTCAGCCTGGCTGAGACACTCGTACGCGCTAGATCACCGCTGGCAGCGAGTGAGAGGATCTTATGGGCGACTCGCGCTAGACGCAAGTGTAGACGCTCTTATACGCAGTGCAGGCTATCTCTCTGGGATTCCACTAACTGCCAGTGAGAGGGGCTAATGCGGACTCATGTTAAAATTCTGTGATACACTCTTGTACGGGACGCCTGGATTCGTGACAGAAAAGGCGTCCCAAATAAGGGAAATAGGCTACCTCCTCTACGCGTCGGCCTGGCTTGCTCGCCACCAGTCGCCACTGTCACCCCCCCCCCCCACTCGCGCTTTCTACTAGCTCCACCCAAGAAATGAAAGTCACGCAGTGTACTTGGTATTAATAATATGATTTCAATAATTTTTGTTAGAGGTATTCACAAAAACTCCTGTACTTGGCATAGTTTTTTTTTACACAAGTGGTTTTAGGGTTTGTTCTAGTATGGTCAGTTAAGTACTTCTTTGCCATCTTCCTCGTTTATAACGTCTCTCTTTCAAAATTGTTTCGAATTTTGATGTTATGTTTTCGTTAACATTGCGAGGTACATTATAGTAATAGCAACTACCACCTCTATTGTTCGGAACAACGCTCCTGTTGTCTCCTGAAATTCTATTGTTTCTATTATCGAATATATTTAAGACGTAGTGAAATCATTCGTATTCTGGAGTGTCTTATGCAAACGAATCCGAGGTCCTGCTGCTTTCCGGTGAAACTCGTATTGTATATATTATTTTAGAATTGTGTTCAGGTCAATTGTGTGACTCAAATGTACGAGGGTTATCCCAAAAGTAATGCACAGCGCACTCTAGCAGGCGTTGTAGGCAATGTAGACAGGTGATCGAAGCATCAGTGTGTAGATTGAAATCTCAAGAACACGTTGGTATCATATGGTAGTGGGATTCGTTTAAAGGGAAAATGCCCAAAATTCGAGGACACAACAAGAACGGTCCGTCGGATCGGATTGCACAAATAGAGCAAAAAAACGAATAATGTAGCACTACGCGATGCCTCAGACCCATTTAGTATAATGGAAAACGAATTCCGCAGCTTTTATAGGTAAAAACCACTATTTACATTTTCCTAAAATAAAAATTTACAATAAAACATAAATTACAGACATAATAAATATGCTCTTATTCCTTTAAAATTTATAAAAGATTATCTATGGAATTACATTTTGCTGTAAAAGACAGCTATCACCAACGGCAAGTAGCCTTCTTGAAAATGTGAGATCCTTATGCCGGAAGTGCCTAGTTATATCACATTTTCACTTGACAGAATCGTAACTGGATGACTAAATTCGCGTAATATGAATATGCGAAAAGTGAATATATTCCTTCCAGAACCGTAATAAGCCCCCAGGTGTCGGTCTTGTAAAACTTAATTTCTTTCTATTATTTATTCCATCCATCTCACTTTATATCGATTCTATATTCAACCTTGTTCTTTTACCACCATTGTTAAACGAGAGATTTTATGTTCATAGTAGCGACCGCGAATAATAATTTATACAATTTTTGCCACAAAGAACTACTATTTTTATGAAAAACTGCTGAGTCTAAAGGTTAATAAGAGAAAAGAGCAGCGTATAATAAAGATAGCCTACACTGCGTATAAGAGTGTCTCGCTTGCCTCTAGCACGAGTCGCCCATAAGACCCTCTCACTCCAAACATTAGGCTCTCTTACTAAAATCCGCTAGACGCAAATGAGGCGCTCTTATACGCGCTTGGCCAGCGCTGGCAGCGAGCGAGAGGGTCTTATGGGCGACTCGTGCTAGAGGCAAGCGAGACACTCTTATACGCAGTGCAGGCTATCCCTGGGACTCCACTAACTGCGAGTGAGAGGGACTTATGGGCGACTCTTGCTAGACACAAGTAAGACGCTCTTATACGGGACGCCTAAACTGGGGTCATAAATGCCGTCCCGAGCGAGGGGAGTAGGCTACCCTCTCTACGCGTCGGCCTGCCTTTCTCGCCACCAGTCGCCGCTGCTTGCCGCCCCACTCACGCTTGTACATAAGTCGTCATATGAAAGTTTCACTGTTCGTTGGTACTAACGGAATATTATCGGATTGACCAATAGTATAGGTTTGTGAGGTCCTTAATTGTTTACTCTCCCACCATTTACGCTTTCCTATTTCGTGTTCCTCTGAGTGCCATGAAGCAGCACGTGTACGAACTGATTGATCTTATGTAATTAATAATGTGCTTATTAAAGTAATTTTTGTAGAAGGTGGTTGTAGCCCAGTGGTTAAGGCGACTGAAGGTTTCGAGGTTCGCATCCAACTCTCAATTAAAATATGACACACTACTGTCTTTGTGAGCATTATACAGGAGTTAGTCAGGGTGCATTCCGAAATGTACTGACAGTACTGGCAGTACCGTAACCAACGCTGTGTCCTTATTCATCCACGCGCATCTAAGAGAGATGTCCACTGTTAAAAATTAATTAAAATTCACAACACGTTTACAGAGTTAAGTGAAATCTACAAATGACGTCTCTAAGAGAAAAATTTATGTACATTCTATTGCTACCTTGATAATCGAATATTAATTTCGACATACTGATGTGGAATTGAATATAAATAACATTGAATAGTGATTCACCGTTAAAGAATATTTACAATATGTTTACGTGGTGTGGCTATTCAATAACGAGACTGATGCTGTAAAACATTTTATTTTGATTTTGTCCAGATTTATTTATTATCACCTTCAATATATACCCCTCCTCTATCCCTACAACGCTCCACGTGAATCTTCCATTGTTCGAAAGAAACAGTACTGGAAGTTGTTTTCTGTCAGCTCCTTCAGAACGCGTGCCGCTTTCCCTTTCACAACTTCAACGGACTCACGTCTCGTTGAAAACGCTGCGCAAATGCAACTTGTTCGTTAAAATAATGGCTAGTTCCTATCGTAGGTCCAACGAAGACCCTACCCCACGTGTCTGTCAAACAATTTTCCGCCTTCTACTGTCAATCGCATTAAAAGGAACAAGATTTGAGTCCGTTGAAACTGTGAAAGAGAAAGCACGCGTTCTGAAAAAGCTAACAGAAAAAGACTTCCAGCACTGTTTCGAACAATGGAATATTCGTATGGAGCGTTGTAGGGATAGAGGATGGGTGTACATTGAAGGAGATAATAGATTAATATTGACGAAATCAAAATAAAATGTTTTACACCATTAGTCTCGTTATTTAATAGCCACGCCACGTATATTAAAATGTACGTTATGAACGGACTATAAAAAAATACTACACAATTATGAATTTCAATTGCCGTTGGATGCAAATTACGAAGCACGTGTAATTGAGCATCAATATACCTGAAATTTTTGTTCGGAATATTTTTAGTTTGAAAATGCAATCCTGTGATGAGAAAACTCAATTCGTTACTGAAAAGATACACTTCTGTTATTCTTATACATGCCTAAGTTTATTGGAAGCAATATAGAGATAAAGTAAATTTAATATACGTTTCTATGTGAATATTGGCCAGCTTGCATTACTTTTATATTAACATTTACACCGATTTTTTTTAACAGTGTAATTACTTTTACAGTATTGTTATTTCGGAACGCACCCTCAGTAGAAACACACCAACAAACGTTGGCCATAACTGACCGACACGGCAGTGTGGCCTCTTCAATAAATGACACAGGTGACCTTGACCGATTCACATAAGCACACATTGACGATTCGCATAGCAATAAGTTAGGTTTTTAAAATATTTCAATAGTTACACTGTAAAAAATTATTGTACATTCACCATATGAATTCCTGTTACATTTACAAACTTAAGCCCGTATTCAGAACTCGCTTTTAGTGCTGATAGCGCGATTTTTAATTTTTTCTTAGTGACTTTTAACTACAAGCGACTCTGTTAGTGACTTTAAGAGCGAGTTGTGAATACGGGCTTTAGTGTACAAAATTCGAATTTATATATTCGGTGCTGTATCATTAATGCACATCTATTAAAGTTAAGAAAATATCATTGACAATAATATATTTAACGTTTAATTAAGAGACATTCATCATTAAGAATCACAAACTTGGTGTATCAATACGATTAGTTATTGACTCGTTTATGAAAATTAATACACGGGCTTAAATATTCACTCACTGAATTGAATATTAAAATACATGGATTTTATATTTATGAAAAAATTACGCTAGTATCATTGACGAAATTTCAGTTACTTACTATCGAAAAATAAAAGACTAACGTTGTCGCGATTTCAATTGCAAGATAGTAGCCAAAAGGGTTTCTTGGATCGCTGAATCCGAATTTGAAGATATAATTTGGAAATCCAAAATAGATGCCATAAAATGACGAAATATAAAAAAATACCGAATTCCGAAAAATCTACACTACCTGGGTTTTGTTGAGGTGATCGTGATTTTGAGATGTTCGAAAAGGGTTTATAGTTATAATATAAAGCATAATAATTTTTAAATCTATTAATACTGAATTTTCTAAGTTGATTCAGAAAAATGGTATTTTTGTGTATATTTAATTAATCAACTGCTTTTTGAAAATACACAACGCTCGTAATTGAAAATTCAAATGCTAACATCGCATTTTTGTAACACTCTACAGTAGTGGTCAATTGAGGTGGACCTGTTGGTTTTTCTCGATTTAAGCCAAACAAAGTCCGATTTTCAAAAACTAAAAAAGTGCTCTCTAGAAAATTCAATAAACTTTCGAATGGCGTCAGTTTTTTCGAGATCGGAAAATAATTTTCCGTTAAGGGTGCAATCGCGTAAATGTATGAAAAGTCGGTTTCGCAGTTACCTTGATAATCAAAGAATTATTACCTTTTAACGGACTTTTAACGAACAATTATTTTCCTATCTTGAAAAGCCGACGCCATTCGAAAGTCAATTGAATTTTCTAGAAAGTACTTTTTTAGTTTTTGAAAATCGGACCTTGTTTGGCTGAAATCGAGAAAAAACCCAACTAGTCATACACCTCAACTGACTACTGCTGTATTTACAATTTCACATCTACATTTATTTTAGAATTTCAGTATGAGTGTTATAAAAAATGTAATGTTTGCATTTGAAGTTTCAATTACGAGCATTGCATGTTTTTAAAAAGCGGCTTGGTTAATTTAATATACACAAGAATGACATTCTTCTTCGCTAACTTACGAAATTCAATATTAATAGATTTGTAAATTATTACACTTTTGTGCATTAAATTCACGAAATTACTATTCCCAAAAACGCAATGCGCGAGCTTGAACATTGAATTACGCACATAACACTTCTTATTTAAATAAGTTTTTTTCAATTTAATATACAACAGTACATTGTTTATTCCAGTTATATTACTAAATTCAATGTAGGTCGTTATAAAAATTGTTACAATATTATGTATTAAATTCAGCAGGGCAGCAGTATGGCAAAATTCAAAACTATTATTTTAAGAAGCAACAACGTATTTGAAATTTTAAATACGTATGTCATATTTAATGAAAAATTTAAATAGCTACTCTTATACGCACAAGTATACTATTTTTCAAAATAATTTGTGAAAATGAATAGACAGATACCCGATAATCTTAATACATTTCCTTAATAGGTTTAACATAACAGTCACTGAATTTTCATATACTTCATGAAATGTAATATACTATTGTATGTTAAATTGGCCAGATTTTAAAAAAAAAAAATTCATAATTGCATATTCAAATCGCTCACATTACGATTTTTTAACAGAAATTACAGAAATAACAGAAAGTTATACAAAATCTCTGACATTTTCCATTAACTTACATATGTAAATGTCAATGATAATACAAGTACTTATATGATTGAGAAAAATAAATGATATGTATCATAATTTTCAAGTAGCTTGATACATAAATGTTAGCAATATTGTCCATTAATTTTTTGCTTTGAATATTAAAAACAGATGTCTATGAAATATATAATACAGTTTATGCATAAAAGCTTCTGGTACCTGTTCATTAATTTTCAATCAGAAATATTTTACAGCTTAGGTTACTGAAATAAATAATATTGTAATGACAAAATGTAATATCAATTAGGATTTATTTTCACAATAAATTGCAATTAAAACAATGTAAAGTTTAAAACATTCACAATTTTTATATACTTTCGACGTAATGATCACAACTGCAATTCTGCTACGCAATGCTGTAAAATATTTAAAAATCAATTAACTGAAACGTTTTTATACCAATAAAATGCGTATGAACAAATTACTTTTTGTCGTTGGATGAATCATAGTAATAATAGAATCACCTCCTTTTGCAATTGACTAAAGAAGAAGTGAAACCAAAAAAAACTGAACAAACCAAGGTCCTCATATTCCCTAACATCTTCTGGTAAGTCTTTTCTGAATTTCTGTGATATTGATCAGTTTGTACAAATTCCTAACACTCCTTCTACTCCTTTTAGTTTCCTAAAACTGTCCAGAAAGTGATCCTGCTTCATCTCCTTCTGTAATTGACTAAGGGAGGAGTGAAAACAAAAGAACTGAAGAAACCCAGGTTCTAATATTCCCCAACACCCTCAGGTAAGCCTCTCCTGCGGCCATATCCTAGTCATAACTGTTTACAAATTCTCAGAAATATCCTAACACTCCTGTGATTCTCTTTTACATATCCTAATACAGTCCAAATAGTGATCCTGCCTCATCTCCTGCAATTTAGTAAGAAGTTTTAGAAGTACTTAAAAGTGTTCTATTTTGGATGTGCAAGATTGATTCTATTATTAATATGATTTGCCCAATGACAAAAAGTAATTTGTTCATACATATTTTTTTGCTATAAAAACATTTCAATTAATTGATTTCTAAATATTTTACAGCATTGTATTGCAGAGTTGCAGTTGTGATCATTACTTCGAAAGTATATCAAAATTGTAAATGTTTAAAACTTTACATTGCTTTAATTGCAATCTGTTGTGAAAATAAATCTTAACTGATATTACATTTTGTCATTACAATATTAATTATTTCAGTAACTCAACTATTGAAATATTTCAAAAACCTAACTTATTGCTATGCGAACTGTCAGTTTGCATTTATGGGGAATCGGTCACAGTCACATGTCATTTTTTGAAGAGGCCACACTGCTGTGTCAGCAGCTTGCGGCCAACTTCTGACGTTGCGTTTCTACCAACTAACTCTGTATAATTTTCTATTCATGAGATGCAAACTTTGAAGTATAAGGCTTAATAATTTTTCTATGCCAATAAAAAAAAAAAACCTTAAATGTCCAGAAGTGGGAACTTGGATATTCTTAGTTGGATATATGTAGATATCCAGTGGACATTCACTTTGGATATCATGGACATCCTATGGATTTAAAATGCTGTGTGGGTACAGGTATTAACATTAAATTATTGTGTTATTCTTCTGTAGTTTTTAAGAGCGTTATGTCACACCATAGCTCTGGTAAAATACTGGGAGGTACATTGGTTAGGTACTGGAACAAATGCTACTCTCACTACTTGGAAATTGGTACATTTGTCAGATAGACTATGTTTGTTAATTAACAATTTATCAGTAGATATTTTATTTCAACTTACTTTGAAAGAAGAAACTTTATTTTTCCTAATACATGTAAAAAATTCATGAGAAAAATACTATTTTGATAAAAAAATATACAAGTTGTCTTATTATAACCCTTAATATTTTGCTACTGGGATGTTTACCTTAGTAGTTCCAAAATACCTGACATACTATTCTATCCTATTCTATCCTGCAATAAAAAACTAACATTGTTGATATGTAATTGTTACTCTGTATGACCTGGGATAAGATCCTGACTATAGTTATATTGTATAATAACATACTTAACAATACAATAGCTATAAATCAGTAGCAATTTAAATTAGGCTAAGTTATGTTTCCGTCACATCCTGACTATTGTCTTTACGACATGTGTAAGAAGTAGAAATAACATAATAGTTACACGATGCTAATATCTTGATAAAATTCAGATACATGCATTACCTCCAGGGGTTTCATTAAAATCATAAGCATAGTTTACATTTTGGGAACGAAATTATTCTTTGTTATCCAATGGAATCAACTTTTCAGGGTTTTCATTGTATTTCAAGAAAAAGTAAAACAAAAATGTTCCATACCTGATATCCTTGAGTGCTTCGAGTTTAGCAAATATGACCGTAGTTTCTGACGACGACATTGTAAGTATTCATTCACGAATAAAATATATACAAACTTCTTCCCATTCCCACTTTTACAAGACAAGTACTATCACTTTTCGTCTACCCTTTCTTTAAATTAAGATGGCTTTAACTAGTCCACTTTGTTGGCAGAGTACTTGAACACTTGCCCTAATAAACACCTGCCTTAATACAACACACGACACTTGCTTTCTCTAATAAACAACAAATGATCATTGTATATAAAGATTGTAAACTGTATGTTGAAGAAACATCCAGTTTTGGCTGTCCGTATTACGAACGCGAGATGAGATGTGTTTATGAACACGTTTTTAGTAAGAGAGAATAAAGTTTTTTCAAATGCAACGGTTTTGAGGGTGAATGTTTTATTCTTGAATTTAGTGGAAAAGTATGCCTTCGTCAGGAACTTCTAGAAATCTCCCAACACTGTATATTACAGTCACACCAGCCCACTGATATGTATTATACACTGGATAGTCGATAGGGCGACTGGCGGCGTACCAAATTGACCATCGCGCAGGATCGCCATGATAAGTTTTTGTAGACTCTGTGACGTCAGTGTTGAACGTTTAATTTTGTCGAATTGTTGTCACCATCGTGACGGATTGTGTCTAATGAAGTGACTAAATATAGAAAAGCAATTACAAATTATGAAAAATGGATCATTGCTGTTTTTGTCATGCTTTGACCAGAGACGAGTAGGGAGATTGCCAATGAGCCTGTTTTTGGTGGTCGCAATTTTTCTCTGGTTTCGGCGCGCCACCTTAGCGGAG
>JARQTI010000579.1:26130-41318 GCA_030142655.1 Trachelus tabidus
TTGTGGATATTTTGTCAGGAAGATCAAAAATTTTAAGTTGGAAAACGGAAAAGGGTACCCGGGTATTGACATAAGGGATATACAGGGTGTTCCGAAATTACCTGACCCGGTGGGTTTGACGGTATTCGGAAGGCTTCACTGATTACGAAAATGACCTTCGTTTTGCCCGGAAGCTCTTAGTTTTTAAATGGGAGCAGGTCAAAATTAACCAATCAGAGCGAAGCACCAACAGAAACGTAGGCACCTATGAACTCTGAGTTTTCTTCCCTTGCTTTTGTTTTTCAGTGGCTATGAGCAGACTGAAGTCAGGCGAAGCCACAGATTGCGACAGATCTTTATTATTTCCTACATTATCATAAGATCTTGCAGTTTGCAGTTAATGCATGACTGTTCTCAGCGAGTGACACCTAATAGGCATGGCTTCGCCTGGCTTCAGTCTGCCCATGACCACTGAGAAACAAAAGCGAGGAAAGAAAACTCAGAGTTCGTAGGTGCCTACGTTTCTGTTCATGCTTCGCTCTGATTGGTCAACTTTGACTTGCTCCCATTTAAAAACTAAGAGCTTCCGGGCAAAACGAAGGTCATTCTCGTAATCAGTGAAGCCTCCCGAACACCGCCATACCCACCGGGTTAGGTAATTTCGGAACACACTGTATATTGTAACGTGGTGTCATGCGCCCGGCTTGGGCGCGCCACGTTACGTTAAGGGATAAGACTCGAGGGTCCGCGTCGCGGCAACGGGTGATTGAACACGTGTTGCAAAATCTCGAAGCGATCTTGCGATTTGCCGGGTTCTCTTTTTCGGTTGTCGACTTGATATTTTCGGACTGTGAAACTTCTGGTGGACGACGCGGCTTCTTCCTTTCGGACATTGATTTGGGAACGCTTTCCGGGCACCCCGTAAGGGACAGAGGTGAAAGTGCGGTGTGTGAAGAGGTGTGAGTGTGTGAGCGGCAAAACGTCCAAGAGTGACGTTAGCGGGCGGAATCAGCGCCTCGCCCCGAATTGGACCCCATTTGGTTTTTTTGGGATTACTTCTGGACTTCTTTTTTGGATAAGCCGCTCCACTGGTAAGTACCGCCGAGAGCGGCCTTTCTTATTGCGCGTATTCCCCTCGGAGAAGGGCCGGGATAGTCGTCCTCACGGAACCCAAGCGGAATCGGTAGTCTAGGCGTTCGGTACGCTGGCTTGCGAAAATCTCCGCCAGGAAAGAGGTTCGCACACCGAGCTTGAAGGACCGCGAGCCGCGCCGCGAGGGATTCGCGAATCGCTGGTAGGGAAGGCTAGGAACGGTGGCAAAGGTTGTCCCTGCGGCCCTTACGGAGGACCGCGCTCGCCGTTGAGAATCATTGTACGCGTCGGGACAGCTTGTACTGCTACCGTTTTGTTTGCTATTTTGAATAAACGGACGTTTCGACTTCGTATCTGAGTGGTGTCCAAATATGCACAGACCACTTGCCCACGGAACCAGATGCGCACGGACCGTTTGCCCACGGCCCACTTGCGCACGGATCTCGTAACATACACGGACCCAGATGCCCACGGCCCACTTGCGCACAGACTGAAATCTCTATCGAACCAGATGCCCACGGACTCACTTACCCACGGCCCACTCGCGCACGGATTGAAATCTCTATAGACCCAGATGCCCACAGACCCAGTTGCCCATGGACCACTTGCGCACGGATTGAATTCTTCATCGACCCAGATGCCCACGGCCCACTTGCGCACGGATCTCGTAACATGCACGGACCCAGATGCCCACGGCCCACTTACGCACAGACTGAAATCTCTATCGACCCAGATGCCCACGGACCCACTTGCCCACGGCCCACTCGCGCACGAATTGAAATCTCCATAGACCCAGACGCCCACAGACCCACATGCCCACGGCCCACTCGCGCACGGATTGAAATCTCTATAGACCCAGACGCCCACAGACCCACATGCCCACGGCCCACTTGCGCACAGATTGAAATCGGGTGATGCCCAGTTGCGCAAAAACCCAATTTAACACAAAAGCGAATTTCTGTGTCGTGATGGATATTCCATCAGTAATTTAAGGATATTGTAAATTATCTTCATTAACGCGACCTTTTCAAACATTTAATGCTCTCTTCAGTCGGACTCGCTCGCTTCGCTCGCTCGTCGACGATATATTTATCAACTAACTTCCCAGTCTCCGAGGTTTAAACATTCCACCTTAATTTAACCTAACCTAACCTAACCTAATTTAACTTAATAGCCCATGCTACGGAAGTGGTCCGTGGGCAAGTGGGTCCGTGGGCATCTGGGTTGATAGAGATTTCGATCTGTGCGCAAGCGGGCCGTGGGAAAGTGGGTCCGTGAGCATCTGGGTCTGTGGGCAAGTGGTCTCTCCGCATCTGGTCCCTCCCTTCGTATCTCGTCGCCCCTACGTTCCCCTTTATCATTTCAGGGGTCTACCCACTTTAGAATTTTCCAAAAATCGAGTTTTTTATTGTATTTTTCTAAAGTATATATATCTGAAAAAAACGTACTGAAATTTTGTGAAGGTCGGAGTAGTCTAAGTGTACTTTTAGGCGCTATTTATTATACTTAGCTACCTGATCGCGCTAATCCGTACCGCTCGTAGCGGTACCACCTACCTCCCTTTGTGCACGTGAGCAGCTGCTATGATGCCCTTTTATGATCCTTTATTCTTCGAATAGAACCGTTATACACGACATCTTCTCTTCATCAGTCGAGTCTAAAATTTTGAACCGTTAACATCTCTGTGCTCGTGATTTCCAGAATGGACAAGAAAGCTGGGCAACGAAGTTCCTCATGGAGATGTCCAGGTTCGAAGCTTAAGAAGCGAAAGTTTCATGAAGTGTCTCCACTTGCCCATGAGGCAAATACAAGCCATGTTAGTGCATCTGCAGAGAAGCTGAAAATGCCGAAAGATATGAGTTTCATGAGACATTCATATAGATCAAACTTCAGGGTACAGTATTATCAACTTCTTCCTGGTATTTTCTACGTTGCAAAAGTTATTGAAATGTAAAGTGTGCAATACGGATGTGTCATTCAGCAAATATGGACAGCGAGGACTCTGGTTTAAACTTTCTGTGTTGGGATTTAAGTTTTCGCGCGTATCACGGGCGTCGCACTGCTCTGTCTCAGACAGGCGCATGCGCTCTCGACTGCTCTTTCATTTCGTTTCTCCTCTCTTACTTATACTCTGTTCAGGCAGTTACCTACAAACTGTTAACAATGAAGCATCTATCGTTACATATGATTCATAGTCCCGTATCAGTTATTCTTTCACACCTTCGCAAACTCTCATCCCCCTCAAGTCTTCCTCGAATAGATTACGCTCAAGATTCAGCAGGTTATGGGCCCAGGTACCCAACACTCCGTGAGAAAATATTCGAAAGCAGAGTTAGTTGCGATAAGGATGAACGAACAGTTTTAACGTTTTTCGGTTATCGTGAAGACGCCATCTTAGGCTGTTGAGATAACGCGACCCCGTGTGCGGAAAAATAAAACGGAAAAATGAACGATAAACTCGTGCGAAACATAAAGAAATTTCATGGCTCAAATTTTCAAGCGTGGAAATTCAGAATGAACACGATGTTTGTCGCGTACGGAATCCAAGGCGTAATTCCAGGCGCGACAGTGATGCCGGCCGACGCCGAGTCTGCCGAAGGAAAAAGATGGGTAAAAAACAATGCGAGGGCCATGTGTCTCCTATCATCCTCAGTTGAAGATTCTCAATTTAACTGTCTACTGAACTGTACGTCAGGAAAAGAAATGTGGGAGAAGCTGGGGAGGATTCACGAGCAGAAAACAGCCTCGAACAAACTGCTACTCCTGCAAAAATTCCATGAGTATCGGATGAACTCAAACGAATCAGTTGTTCAACATGTGGCTCGTGTGCAAAATATGGCGACGCAATTAAAGGACGTGGGAGAAAATGTCTCCAATGTGGCCGTTATGGCGAAAATACTTGGAAGCTTGCCGTCATGGTACAATGTTCTCCAGACAGCCTGAAACAGCGTTCCGTAAGACAATCAGTCAATCGAGAATTTGCTGGAATGATTAAGTAAGGAAGAAAAACGAAATGAGGGAGACGATGACGTCACACGCGTGTTGGCCGCGGTAAGTCTTGGCGGGAACCGGAAACATAGCACCGCGAGTGCGCACAAAGGTAGTGAGAAGTCTCGTGACAGTAACAAAGTCGACAGCGAGTGCTTTTACTGCAAAAAGAAAGGACATTATGCTCGCGCCTGTCTTGTGAAAAAACGGGATAATAAAGACAAAAAAGACGAAGGAAAATCTCGTGACTGTCCTTTCGTCGCAACTTCCGGTACATGAGATCAGTGAGACGGGAGAACGCGAATTTCATCATCGAGCAAGGAGGCGAAGAGTCTCTTGGCTGTCGATACGAGGAAAGTGTGGTTTACCGACAATGGGGCGTGACCGTCATATCACTTACCGACGTTAATGGTACAGTGAATTCTGTCCGAGCAGTGGTGAGACCATAACACTCGGGGATAGTGGTATGTACGAGGTTGCCGGTAAAGGTACGATCTTGGTTGATAAGCTAACGAACGGGAAATGGTGTGAAGTGCGTATCGAAAATGTGCTGTACGTCCCGAAAGTTTGAAAGAACCTATTCTCGGTCGGAGTTTGTACTTCCAAAGGTTCTGAGGTTGTGTTCAGAGATTGTGATGTGATTATCAGACGAGACAATGAAGTCGTTGCCTCCGGTGTAAAACAAGACTACGAAATATATCGTATGTTTTTCAAAGCCAAGTGCTCTCAACTCGGTGACGAAGCAAACGTATCTACGACAAGTTTGCGTATGTGGTACGAACGCATGGGACACATAAACAATCGAGTGTTACGAAATATGTGTGAAAGGGTTCAAATCGTGGTGTGAAAATATCCGACGTCGACGAGTTGTTCTCTGAATCATGCCTTCTTGGAAAATCTCGGCGTTTACCCTTCAAGAAAATCGAAGAGAGAAGAAAAACAAAGCCGGGTGAGGTTATACACAGTGACGTCTGTGGCCCGATATCAGTCGAATCGCCGGGTGGTGCTAGATATTTTGTGACTTTCAAGGACGACTCCTCACGTTTTCGGTATGTCTATTTCATTCGACACAAGTCTGACGTAGCTGCGTGTTTTAAGGTATTCGAAAGGAGAATCGCCAACAAGTTTGGTCAGTTAATAAAGGTACTATGGTCGGACAATGGACGAGAATACTGTAATCAAGAGCTAACATAATATCTCGGGATTCGAGGAAATGTTTCCGAAAATACAGCACCCTACACACCTCAGCAAAATGAGAAATCGGAGCGTGACAACAGGGCAGTCGTTGAGAGCGCTCGTACGATGATTCAGGCAAAGAATCTACCTCTCTTTCTATGGGTCGAAGCTGTCAATACGGCTGTTTACTTACTCAATCGGTTACTATCAAGAACAAGAAGCGAGAAAATACTATACGAGGTTTGGATGGGTAAGGCTCTTAGTGTATCTCATCTCAGAGTGTTGGGTTCCAGCGCATATGTGCTGTGATGTGGTGGATTTCACCCGTCGTGTCCTCGGCATAAAATCACGCCGAAACGTGAGAGCAGCGTAAGGCCACAGAAAAGTCCAGGCAGGATCCACCGACCGCAAGGGCCTATTAACGATTAAGAAGGAGTATTTTATTATTTTCTATTGTTTTGCCGTGCACTCTGCCGAAGTTCGAATAGATCGCTCGCTCGCTGTGCCCGTGAAGACGCGGAGAGAAGGAAATGGGAGAGCCAGCTGGAGTTCCCTGAGGAGGGGGCTGCGACACGCGAGGGTCGGCACTCGCGCTATCTCTGGAGAGCAGCTACACTGGCCCAGGAGGCGCGCGCAACGCGGGACAGCTTGACGTCACGCCGCAGCAACGCGCTCTACTCCGCTGAGACTCAACCACGACGTCGTTGGAAGTTGCGCGCACAGCGCCCAACGAATGAGCACAGCTACCAAACCCTATGACATAGCGCTTACCGTCAGATTTCACCTGATATGATTTCCGCGAGTTGGGAATCCGGTGAGGCCTGGTGCACCTTCGCGCGAGAGGACGACTGATACTTCTCGTAGGACCGATCATAATGTATTGTCCACGAGTATTATGCAAATTATTAATTGTCGTGAAGACATCTTCGAAACTGGCGCGTGGCGAAGATTTTGGGTTGAAGGATTCGTCCGCAAGGCGAATCGCCGCCCATTAGTCTAAAACAGGGGGTGCTAACTTTCACGCGAAGACAAAGCGCGTGAAGATCGAGAAATTAATCCTCCTTGGACATGCGAAGTCACCGCACGTTTTGTTGAACTTTTGGTTGACCGTTTGTACGCGAGTGCACGAGGTGCTATTTGGCCGACGCTTGTTTCTGGAGTTGTCTTTGGATTACGCGATCAAGGGAACGCCAGGGTAAGCGAGTGCTTGTGACTTTTGTGAGCGACGCAACTTCGTGCAAAACCTTGGTATCGGATTTTTGTTTGTTTCGTGATTTTGTACTGCGCGTGTAACAGACACGCGGAAGGACGACCCCTTGTTACGTCTAATGCGTGAGCGACCGTTAGCGAGAGCGTTAGGGAGCTAGCACAGGTGTTGCGATCAAAAATCACGTAAAAGGTATTGGGTTCTTGCCACTTTAAGGTGCTAAAGCACGCCTACTTGCTTTTATGTTCCTTGGTCAAATAGATAAGGTGAGGATCACAACAAAACGATAGATATAGCGGATTTGACAGGCTCACTTCTCCTACGTGAGGTGTATTCACTACTAATAATTGGAGAGGTTGTTTGGATCTAGGACCCCGAGGGTTTCTACAAAAACAAGGACTTGATTACACAGAAACGTTCTCACCTGCCATTCGATATGATTCGTTGCGAGTTTTCTTAGCAATAGTGGCTGAAAGAGACCTTGAACTTGTGCAGTTCGATGTACAAATGGCCTTTCTTCACACAGCACTACAAGAAGAAATCGACGTGGAGATCCCGGAAGGTCTCATCATCAAGAAAGAAGAGAACCAAGATATCGTTTGAAAATTGAACAGATCATTGTACGGTGTGAAACAGGCACCCCGGTGCTGGAACGAAAAATGTCGGAGTTTTTTCAAACGGTTCCAACTGCAAGAGACTGAAGCAGACAAGTGCGTGTTTAAAGGTTATTTCGACGACACTGAAGTGTACCTGGCGTTATTTGTGGACGACGGGCTCGTAGCAGCCAAATCTTGTCGGGTTCTCGAGTCAGTTACCAATTCTTTGCGAAATGTTTTCGAAATTACTCTAGGAGACGGGCATTTGTTTGTTGGGGTTCAAATCGAAAGAAATCGAGAAAATAAAACGCTTTTTATTCATCAAGAAGCATACACTCAATGAATTGTCGGAAAATTTAAGATGAGTCAAGCAAAAGCTACGAGTGTACCTGCAAATCCATAATCAGTTTTGTGTCCGTACGATTCCGGTGAAAACAGTCCTAAAGTACCGTATTGAGAGGTGGTCGGATTCCTCATTTTTCTCGCTGTCGTCTCACGACCGGATATAGCATACTCTGTAAATTCCGTGAGTAGATATCTGGGCAATCATAACGAGAGTCACTGGCAAGCCGTAACACACATATTCCGGTATCTAGTCGGAACAGCGAAAGTCGGGATAATGTACACTGAACCGCAGAAATGGTGACAACGGTGGACGCCGTGCGGTGAGGTAAGAGAGGAGGATTGGGCAGCGCGTGCTCTCCTATCTCGGCCTGTGCGTGCGACGCAGAAAGCGCTACGATGCGAGCGAGACGCCAGAGCGTCGCTCGGTGCATCCTTGTTGCACAGCACGAGTGTAAGCGAGACGCCAGCAAGGCCCCTCATGCGCAATAGGGAGCTTGGTGGGGGACTGCTCGTGTTCGCAGGCAAGCTTTCCCTCTCTCTCAGACTAACGCTCTTTGACGAGGACAGCTAGTACCCCGATAAGAAAAGAGAAGGAGCTATGCGACTTTCGCTAGTGGGAATGAGACAGATTTTTCGATTGTCCGTCCTCGTCATACAGCGTTAGTAAGACAAAGACGGGTAGATGGGACGTGGTGGCTAGGAACAAGTGTCATGCGTCTAACGCATTAGGTGCAACGTAGTGTCGAGGAATAGGTTTCAGCTTCTGGGCGCAGTGCGTTGAGGTAAGAGAGGAGAGTAGGCGGTGACTGTCGTCTTACCTGGGTGCGTGTGTGCAACGCAGCGAGCGCTATGGTGCGAGCGAGAGCCGAACCGTCCTACGGTGCGTCCTTTTCACACAGCATAAGTGGGTGCGAGAAGGCAATAGGTCCCTTAGTCGCAGCTATCCACAATGCCTTAGACGCGTGACACTTGTTCCTAGCCACCACATCATATCTACCCGTCTTTGTCTTACTAACGCTGTATAACGAGGACGGACAATCAAAAAATCTGTCTCGTTCCCACTAGCAAAAGTCGCATAGCTCCTTCTCTTTTCTTATCGGGGTACTAGCTATCCTCGCCATAGAGCGTTAATCTGAGAGAGAGAGGGAGAGCTTGCCTGCGAACACGAGCAGTCCACCACCAAGCTTCCTATTGCGCATGAGGGGCCTTGCTGGCGTCTCGCTTACACTCGTGCTGTGCAACAAGGACGCACCGTGCGATGCTCTGGCGTTTCGCTCGTACCGTAGCGCTTTCTGCGTCACACGCACAGGCCGAGATAGAAGAGCACGCGTTACCCAATCCTCCTCTCTTACCTCATCGTTGTCACCATTAATGTGGTTCAATGTACAACCAACTGATACACACCGTGGCATGCTGACATTCACAGCACTCACGCACCAACCGATGTAAATTTTTCGATTACATTTGTACCCTAAAATATTTACATTTTAACTATATACTTATTGTTAGTAAAATAATTATTTACGGATAAAAACTTACAAGTTGTGTACTGTATACACGAGGTCTGAAAGGTTATGTGTGTCCTCGCAATCGGACCAAGAGACAGCAGCGCCTCTGGCGGAAAGGCTACAATAGGAGAGACACTAGATAATTGGAGAAGAGGGTCGAGTGTCAACCCCATGATCATTGTGATAGAAAAAACCGAGTAAAATAATGAGGAATCAATTTGCAAGTTCCTACTTTGCTGTCTTTTCTTTACTGTTTTGAGATTTTGTAACAGTTTTTTATTTAAAATAATAAATAATGATTACGAGGCGTTCCGAAACTATCTGACCAACAGGGGTTGGCGGTGTACGGGAGGCATCACCGATCACGAAAATAACCTTCCTTTTGCCCAGAAGGTCATAGTTTTTAAATGGGAGCAAGTCAAAGTTGACCAATCAAAGCGAAGCATCAAAAGAAACGTAGGCACCTATGAACTCTGAGTTTTCTTCCCTCCTTTTTGTTACTCGGTGACTATGGGCACATTGAAGCCAGGCGAAGCCATGCCTATTAGATTTCACGCGCTAACTGAAAACTGCAATATCATATGATAATGTAGGAAATAATAAAGATGTGTCGTAATCTGTGGCTTCGCCTGACTTCATTCTTCCCATAGCCACTGAGAAACAAAAGCAAGGGAAGAAATCTCAGAGTTCGTAGGTGCCTACCATTTCTGTTGATGCTTAGCTCTGATTGGTCAACTTTGACCTGCTCCCATTTAAAAACTAAGAGCTTCCGGACAAAACGAAGGTCATTTTCATGATCAGTGAAGCCTCCCGAACACCGCCATACCCACCGGGTTAGGTAGTTTCGGAACACCCTGTATATAGCTTATGTATTTGTGCACCACATATATGAAAATCGTTTTATTACGCGGTTGCGCTCTACACAAAATAACTACATAAATATCGCAAAACAAACAAAAATGGAGTATTTTTGCAAAACAAGCCAAGTTTAGCAATTATTTTCATAAAGATCCTATCAAGTAACATAAAAAGTACGTGTTTTTAAAAACCTTGTATGTTTTACATTACAAAAAAAAATAAGAATGATCTAGACAATAAACTTCAAAAAATATTATTTAAGGGGGCCAATAAAGGGCCTTATCGACACCCCTCCTTTGGATTTACGATACATTGTTACAAATAAATTAATAAGTTTCAAGAACTGATTTTTGTTTATAGCGTTTGTTTGGTTGGGTAAATGAGAAATTCGGAATAGAGTTTTTAATAGTGAATTAAAAAGTCTGATTATGTATGAGGTTAAGATGAAAAGAATTCAGTGGAACAGAAAATGTCTACTAGATGCCTTACTAAAATGTGGAAAAGCCTAATCTGTGCAGCTCAATTTTGCCCGGTAACCGACCCAGCTTGTTCCCTAGGATATGTAATAATGATTCTGTATCTAGGGCAGATTACGAATATTAAACTGGATCCAATACTCTAATGGTTAGAGCCACGAGTGACAATGTGTAGTCCGACCTTTGTAGTCCACTAGTGTCATGATTTTGACTGCTTATATAGTCGTTTTTCACTGATGCTCTTAGGTATTGTTAGAATCTTAGGAATGCAGTCAACTAAACCGCTGGGCAGGTGACACGAGCAGTGCACTGGGTAATGTGCTGAGTCTGCAATTCCAGTAAGGCTACTGACTGTTGGCTATGGTACACTGTTTAAGAAATGGTTAACTAATGCTACACGTAAAATTACAATTTCATGATAAATGCGAATTCCGTGTGATTATGAAAACAACTGTAAAGCGCAAAAAATAAATCAAAAGAAAAATCCTTTTCCCGACATCCTTGCGGGGAACCCGAGAGCAGGGGCACGCCCCTGACGGAAGAGCGGGGGAAGGCAGTCGTCGCCTGACGAGCGCAGAGTGAAGAGGTGACTGAAGGAGTTGGATGTACAATGAAAAAATAAAGTGTATCGTAAAAATTGATCAAATCCTCTCTTATACAATATAGAGGTAATAACTGTTAGAGAATCTTACCTCACTTAATTCTGTTTGATTGAGAAAAGCCCAGTTTACGCAAAGCATCATTCCGGGAAAAGATTGATTCGCAAATTCAGCTTGTTCACTAAAGCCGGTAAAAGTTGGTTCAGTTAGAAACTTGTTCCATACTATGAAGATGGTTCCAAAGGCTGCTGCTGTTGACAACATAGTACACAGCAACCATACCAACCTGCAAAGTCACTGCCATTACGTTTTTGCAAAAAATTTATTAGAAATACTTTATGCTTCACTGGGGAGGACTCACTGGCGCACAGACAATTCGACAAAAATGACTTTTTACTCCAAATTTTGTACACTCTTAAATAGATGGAACAGAATTAGGTACGAACCATGTCTTAATGTAGTATATTGTATGTGGTTTAACATTAGTTTACGCTAGGTTTGGTTAGGTAAGGTTCAGATAGGGTGGAATGTTCAAATTTCAGAGATTGGGTAGGTTAATGGATAAGAATCAAGAGACTCGGTCGAGTCTCGTGACAAATACAGGCAACCTGCCGTACAGGGCACGGCCCGCCGAGACTCTTTACTCGAAGCATCTCCTGTACCTCTGTTTTGACTCAAATATATTCTGAACGGCTATATGTGAGACAAATTTATTGATACATTCACTCTAGGAATCAAGGGTTCTGAATTGATTGCCACCGAATTCAATACGATTAGTGTATGGGATCAGGACGTATTCACATGGCGAGCGAGATGATTTTATTTCAGGTCCGTCGCCGTCACTGTCGTCGTCCTCATCCTCGTCCTCGTCGTCCTCGTCGTCCTCGTCGTTATCGTCCTCGTCGTCGTCGTCGTCCTCATCGTCATCGTCCTCGTCGTCGTCCTCGTCGTCATCCTCATCGTCCTCGTCCTCTTCGTCGTCGTCCTCGTCGTCCTCGTCGTCCTCGTCCTCTTCTTCGCACGTCCATCTACTTTTTTACACGACAGATGACATTGCCTGCTTTCCCTTCTTTACCTGTTTATACTCTGGATAGTGTTGGTAATTTACAAATACACAACAAAATCAAATACACTTTATAATTGAAGCTACCCTTCACACCGAATTTCCAGATAGTGTAACGGTGCTTTCACAACAGTATAGAATTATTAAGTTTTTAATAGCATTCATGTGGGATTCTTGATATTCAGGGAGCTGATTCATACTGGTGGAACACTTTATAATCTACAGACTTTATTTTTCCTACACCTCACGCGCCGTCCGTCCGTTAGCAACTAACTCTCCCTCCAATGTCCCTTTTCGAGTAGGGTCCGGCAGACCCTTAGTCCTCGATCTGAGGCCCCGCTCCACATTTGGCTATTCCTGCTATTCTCCAGTCTCTGGAGAATCATACTGATACGGCTTTATCTGGTCTGCTGACGATGTAGTGATTCTGAGACCTTCCCAATCTCCTTCCCTAATCATCTCGTATCGATCATGTCCATTTATTCGTGAGATTTTATACAGACCCAAAAACTTATTTTTGATTGTTGAGCCAGATCCAAATTGCGTCCGCTTAATCGCCACAAAATCGTTTATATTATACTGTGTAGCTGGCTTACATCTCCGGTCGTGTGTCTTTTTATTTTCACGTTGAACCTTCGCGATATTCTCCTTCGAGATGATACGTAATTCTTCTCGTTCCTTATCGAACAAAGATACCATTTCTTGTTCGATCGATGTTAGTAATTCGAGGTCTTCCTTTTAACGCATCTTCACCCCGCAGAGGACCTCGAAAGGTGTAGTTCCAATGCTCTTTTGATAAGTGCTGTTGAATACTTGTTGAAGCCTATCCACGTACCGATAGCACTTATCGGGACATTCGTAAACCACCTTCGTGAGGATCGGGATAATTATGCGGTTCAAGCTTTCGACCTGTCCATTTCCTCTCGGTACTCCTGTCGTAATCAATATGTGTTCGATGTTTTCTTCCACGCAATATTCGCGAAATTCATTCGACTTAAATGCCGGACCATGATCACTAATAATGCGCCGTGGATTTCCAAAGATCTTCTGCTGACTCTTCAATCTGTCTAATACTTCTTTGGCACTAGTTGTCTTCGTCGGGTAGATTCACACGAATTTTGAGAATCCATCGATAAGAACGAATAAATGTTTGTACATTTTTTATGTTGATGTCATCGGTCCTAGATGGTCGACATGATAAGTTGACAATGGCACATCACCCTTTGGTATCGTGCTGAGTGTTCCTTCCTTCTTTCCTTTCTTACTTTCGGCCAGAATACAAGGCACGCAGCAGCTGACATACTTTTTCAGCTTTTCAGTCAGTTGCGGGATGTAATACTCAGACTTGATGCTCTCAAGCATTTTTTTCATTCCAAAATGTCCGTTTTCGTGCGCCTTTTTGGATTACCTCTTGATGTATACTTGTTGGCAATACAATGACATTCTTCTCGCCGTTTCTCTTCATCAAGATCCCGTTCTCACAAATATAATTTTCGTAAAGTTCCTTTTCTAGAATTGTCTTAATAACACGTAGTCTTTCCTCTTCATCTTGTTGCTTACGTATCATAGGCGTAAGTCGGTCTTCAATCACCATCACCGGATACCGACTAAGAGCATCAACGTGTTTGAGACGAGTCCCAGCACGATGTTCAACTTCGTACTTAAACTCCTCCAGCATCAACGCCTATCGTGCGACTTTTGGTGACATGTTGATCTTACTTAGTGTCTTTTGTAGAGCTAAACAGTCGGTTACTAACTTAAACTTAACTCTGAATAGGTAAACCCAAAATTGTTAACTGCTTGAACTACTGCAAGAGTCTCGAGCTCGTATGAATGCATATTCTTCTCAGCATCTGAAGTCTTACGACTCATAAAATGAACAACGTGGAATCGGTCTTCATCGGCAGTTTTCTGTAAGAGCGCAACTCCATAGCTCTCCTTGCTTGCATCCGTGTGAACTTCCGTAATTGCATCTGGCCGATATATTCGTAATATCGGTTCGCTTATCAATAGTTGTTTTAATCTCTCGAACGACTGTTCTGATTCCACACCAAATCGAAATCTCTGTTCATTCTTTAACATATTTGATGACGGTCTCGCGATTTTTGCGTAATCGCAAATAAACTTCCGAAAGTATCCTGTTAAATCGAGGAAGCTCTGTACCGCTTTTTTCGACTTTGGCGTCGGAAACTTTTTTACCGATTTAATCTTCGAAGGTGAAGAGCCAACGTTACCATTCATGATTACATGATCGAGATACTGGACGCGTCTTTGCAAAAACGTACACTTCTTCCAATTGATCGTTAGACCCTTTTCTGCGGCAACCGCAAACGTTTCCTTAAGATTAGCGAATGCCTCTTCATCGTCTCGACCCGGTATAATCAGATCATCTACATACGTTTTGTGACGTATTTTTACGCGATCGACTTCGCCGGAAAATACAAGACCGATCGGCGCACAACTTACGCGATTCCTTCGCGTTTCAGGCAACCCAGGGGTTAACAAATTCTTCAGTCGAATTCCTACGATTTTATTGGGCGCCAGGTTCCAAACGGGAACCACGTATCACTTCGTTCGATTCGTCTTCGCGTGCCTTCGTTGGCTAACTCAGCTACGCGGAGGCGTCGGGTTTCGGAACAATAGGGCGGATGAGTCAGACGATCACACGCCACACAAAATAATCCGCACACTTCGATCTAAAATACATAGGTTCGGTTTATTAAATAAATCGGCGGCGCGAAGCGCGACGATTTCTTACAAGACCGAATTAATGAAACAAAAGAAAAAATGTATTCGAAATAAAGCGTACAAAGACGCTGGCGAAAGTACAATTCAAATAACAATAGTAGTTGGTACTTCGCGTACCTTACGTATCCGAAATTTCCGGTGACGCGGCTAATCCGCGTTTACCACAATACGCTAACTGATCGTCAAGGACCTGTGCGCGTTCTACGCGTTCAAACTAGAAAATCACGGGTTCCTTACGGACGGAACACCAGAGAACAATTCGGAGATACGTTACACAAAAATTCTAATCCGAAATATGAAACAAAACTACGATCAATGAACCCTGCCGGTCGACGGACTTTCGTACCTTGGTCTAATTCGATGTGAGGGGTCGTCCCTCCGCGTATCCGTTACACGCGCAGTCAAAAATCACGAAGACAATAAAACTCCGGTACCAAGATATTGCACGAAGTTGCGTCGCTCACAAAAGTCACAAACACTCGCTTACCCTGGCGTTCCCTTGATCGCGTAATCCAAAGACAACTCCAGAAACAAGCGTCGGCCAAATAGCACC
>JARQTI010000581.1:7512-120064 GCA_030142655.1 Trachelus tabidus
TCTCTCTCTCTCTCTCTCTCTCTCTCTCTCTCTCTCTCTCTCTCTCTCTCTCTCTCTCTCTCTCTCTCTCTCGCACGCGTTCTTTGGCCATATATCCGGAAAACACAAGATACTAAATAACGTATTCATGATACATCTGCTCTAAAAATGCACGTGCAGGTTTTATTAGATAAATAAAGAAAAATGAATCATCTTTCTTGTTTAGGGTAATTCCCTCAGAAAACGTCCAACTTAAGAAACGCGTCACATTGCATTGACCTGTACCAATCTTGTGATAAAGCTGCAACCACTATGTAACTAATTTTTAGCGTGATCAACGTGCCATTATAATAACGTATTTAAAGTTAAACGCAGAATGTTGGCCTTGAGATCAATTATGAGTATGTAATTTTTCACGTACTCCAGTCAATAACCAATATGCTCTCGGGAGCCAAAGTGACGACTATCGTCCCAGTCAGACACACGTGACGCGTCACGTGTTCCCAAAAGCAACTATGGTCAGGCTTAATTACTTTTTAGTCCTTAAGCAGATAGGCGTATTTCAATAATTGATAATTACCTCAAAACTTATTAAATCAAACTTGTAACTTTGGCAATTACTTATTTTTTTCGTAATAAGAAAAGGCAACTTGCTCAAGAACACTTTCATTGAATATTCCGGTAAAATTTAATGCACATTTCATCATATATTAATATCAGCGTTTCTTCCTGATTCTTGATAAAATAAGTATCATTATCCAACCTCACAATGTATGTACACATGCTACTAGTCCTTCAAATATTACAAAAACAAGATAATGATAATTACTAATGAATAGTTTTACAAGTTAAAAGAAACTGCATGGAAACAATGATTATATTCAAAGATAATATTTCCATCTTATTTAAAAATATATAAACTTCCCTTGCTCGAAACTGTCACGTCGCACGAGCATACGTTAAAGCGTTAAAAATTTCCTAGGCAGCCATCCTTTCCCCTGGCGAGTCACCCTATGCAGCTCGCAGCAATTAATTCCTAGTCAGTACGCAGGATACGTACGAGAGGATACGTTAAAGCATTAAAAATTTCCTAGGCAGCCATCTTTTCCCCTGGCGAGTCACCGTATGCAGCTCGCAACGATTAATTCCTATTCAGTAACAAGGACGCTGGAACATTCCAGAGCCTAAACGTTGCAAGTAAATTATCCATAGGTCATACTCATTCACAGCTACCTTCAGACTTGCAACATTATCCGACTATGTCAAGGCTCGTGCACACTTTGCTTTTTTATTCTTGTCCCTTTACTATTTCTGTCTGCCTTCTACGAAGTGAATAAATCTTTTTATCGTCTTTCGAAACTGAGGTCGTTCGCCGGCAGTCATAAAATTGTGTCCATATGCCAACGAGATATTGCACTTACACCGGTGCACTTTGAACGTTGCAATCGACTTTGTTCTATGTTTTTGCCAGCTGCTAGCGGCGCATATAGTAGAGTGACTGTGAAATTAAATTTGAAACTGAAGCACAACGTAATGCTGTTTGTACGGGCAGCTACGAAGGGAAATGAATTCATTTATCTTTTTCGTAATTGGCCATTAATTAATATAAATATTACTGTAAAATACTATATTTCATAATGGTGGATAATTATTATTAAATATACTTTTTTAATAAGAAGGGTGTACAATATTGTTAGATATGCGGCGAAAGTGTTAACGAAAGAAAATTATTTGAGTCGAGGAAGTCTCATAATTAGCCATTTCGCATTAGGGTGCGAGATAATTTGATAATATAATTATTAATAAATTTAACACAAAGAAATGTTAATAAATGTTTATAGGTTTTGAATAGTCTCCGTTAACCTTTTTCCAATAAAATATGGCTATTTGTGGTTCATGAATATCGTAACTGAGATATTGTACGTTTATGAAGCTTCGTTTATATTATCCCAATATTTGCCTTTTCAATGAAAATATTTAATATAATCGCCGTCTTTTAAATAAGCACGAAGACTTGGAAAGATTTTCTCACTCATAGAACCAGCCTGTATTACGAGGGTAAGTATATGTAACTCGATATGTAAAAAAAATCTTTCACTAACTTTAGTCAGTCCCCAAGAAGAGCTTATCACGATTAAAACTAACTAATTAGTAATTTTTTTGTGATTACACAAGGAATATAATTTGCAAAGTTACATAGAAGTATTTGTGACACTTTTTGTACTAGTAGAAGATTATTCGATCATAGAAGTCAAAGCAGAAGGCTAATTTCTGCTTGTGCAGTGTTCTTTGAACAAGCCTGTACAATGAAAGCAAGGATCGCTAAGACCAAAACCCTTAACCTTACCCTTAAAAATTGCTTTCCTTGCATTTAAAAGTTTTCCACCTGGCCTTCCCTTGCACGTGAATTTCATATATTGAAGGATTAAAATGAGCGTTGAAGGAAGAGCGAGAAGCCTAATATGTGTAACCGTTAGATTTATTGATGATTCCTCGAGAATCCGTATTCGACTGATAAATTTCGTCTTCGCCGTCAATAATATACACGCACACTCGTCCATACTCATCCACGCGTCGACGCACCTACGCACTCATACGCCCACGCACACACATTCAGCCATTCTGATCAGGCGCTCGTCCTCGGATACCTTCGTCTTCTGAATACTCATAGCTATCATTCTGGATCCAGGGCTTTAAATACTCCGCAGTTGTCACAGTTTCTAATCTGATAAAGCTCAAGGAACTTAATTGCTAACTTAAGACCGAGTTTTACATAAGTCGGCTTAATAGGTACCGATTCGCTCAATTTACATTGTCTCGCCTTTTTTCCTCGATCAATCATAAGTTCGCTTGTTTTCTCGTTGAACCTTACGAACCCTATCCTTAGCACGCTTCCGAAGTTCGTCCCGATTCGTTCGTCGAATCGTTCCGATTCTCTTCTAAAAAGCAGCCAACTCCTTATCAATAATCTCCCTAACTTCTGGGCATTCCTTCAATCGCACATGCACTCCTGATAATAAATTGAACCGGCACGTGTTAAGATACCGCTGGGCTGCGCTCAGATACTTATGCCAGCCACCTTCTTTAGGGGCCGCTAACTTAGAACTAATTTCACCGTAATTTTTTATGAAAAATTCTCTCCATGTATTCTTCTGAAGTACGGTGGAAAAATTCTATAACCCAAAGGGCACTCTCAAAAATTCATAGTGCCGTCCGGCATCACGAACGCTGTATACTTTCGACTTTCAGGCTCCAACCTATTCTGAAAGAAGCCATCCTTCAAATCTAAGGAGCTGTACATCTTCGCGCCCTGTAAAATATCGAACTCATCTTGTATAAGCGGTAGTGGATAACGGTCTTTAATTACTTTTTTATTAAGCTGCCGATAATCCACAGATAGCCTGTTGGCTCTGTTTCTCTTCTTTACTAACACTAACTCTCCGCTAGCGTATTCCAGTATATAACAGTTTGACCCTCTTTAATCCGAACGTCCATCGTACTCAGCACGTCTGCTCCAATCAAAATACTGTGTCGCATCAAATCGTCCGAGACCACATGGATCGTAAGATCGTAGGCCTCGCCATCAATAATAATGTCAGAAAATGTATCAAGGGTTCTAACGCTACCTACGCCGATGCCAATTACCGTACCATGATTAAATATCATGGTTGTCCGAATACCGATGCGTAATTCAACACCATTCTCTTGCAGAGGTAGCGTGCCTAATTTGATATACTGATCTGCTCTCACAGGACACCCATCGCTATCGGTGACGATCAACGCCACAATGCTATGCCACGCGATCTCCGTATCTTTGAAAAATGTTGCCTTTGAACAACGTGAATTAATTTCACTGTCTCTTATTGCGTTCGTTTCTTTGATCACCCTCGCTGCGCACGACGCTTTGCCGCAACGTGGCCATACTCATTAAATCGGAAGCACTCGATACCTTTTCCCTTATTCGAACAATTCACTGCTCCGATTGACGATTCTTTGTCTCCGATCTTCCTCCTGGTTATCATGCAGATAACCGATTTCCAATAGACTCCGTACGATTATTAATAGATAAAACCGAAAGTCTAAGCTCCGAAGGTAGTAATGTGTAGCCTAACTTAATTAACCTCAGTGATAATTATTAATGACGAGTCACTATTAGCTACTAGTACCAGTTTGTTATTGTCAGTTAACAATTGGAACTTAAACTTACGAATCCAAATGATGTACAGCTTAGATACTATACCGGTACAAGTCACTACTTCAACCCTTGCAATATCCGCAATGTCGCCGGACCAGGGCTGGTTGGCTGTAAAACTTTTCATGGGCTGTGCTGTCGCCACTTTCATGACTTTTACGAACTTTGAGCCCAGAAACATTCTGAGTAGATATATTGTGTACGTGGTAACGCTGTTTATCAAGAACTAAGTTTTGCCAGCTTTTGGCTTCCTCGTCGAATACAGTGAAATTCCATCTATGACGGTAACAGTAACAGATGGAAAAACATTTGCGAGATAACTTTTCTTTTTTATCAAAAAGATAAATCTGATTCATAGTTAGAAAACACCTGCCAGTGAGTTCAGTTTGTTGATGAAAAATAATAATAATAAATAGACCTAATGATTCACCTTGTTCAATCTAGGTGAATTTTTTTTAAGGTAAAGTGATGATAAAAACAGATTTCGTCCGATAATAACAGTGGCAACGTGTAAGGTAAGAAAAATTGATTATTATTATTATTTGATCGGTCGTTATCACTGTTATCATATTTGAATGAGCTAAATGCCAAAATTAAATGCAAAGTTGTAATATTGATTGAATAGTACGCATGGGTATAATACACGAGTGTGAAGTCTGGCACACGAGCTTTTAGGCCAGTGCACCAATCACACGAGTCTTATACTCATTCGTTAATAGCTAGATACAACACTTTTTGTAACAACTGCCCAAAGAAAATGCCGTCTGGCAATTTTTATACGAGAGGTGGCACTGTTAACCTGCCTCAAAAATATTTTTTAATAGGTTTCTCCTTCCTTGATAGTATTTTAGATGCCCATGACGTCACTATCATACATTTTTAGGTAACTTTATAGTCATTTATCGAAAACAGAATATTTTAAGTAAGTCCTGTCGAAATTACCTACTTGAATTTTCATGTCTGAAACTTTTATAAGTTATAAATTAAACAATTCTGAACTCAATTTCAAAATTTGAAGGGCGGTCACTAAAGAAAATGTTAAGAAAAGTAATATTAAGAACGAAACTTTATATGTATATGGACTCAAAGTTCACGGAGATTGAATTTCGACTTTGTATGAGAATAGTACATTATGATACAAGTGCGGGAAGTTGGTGCCCGAGCGAAGCGAGGTTGGCAAATGTTACACGAGTAGGGATCACCAACCCGCACGCGTATCATATACTGTTTTTTGCAACAATGTACGGAAAGTTCGCAGTATGTTCACCAAAAAGGAGCTTTGAAGCAAAAAATGGTATTACTACGGATTCGTGAATTCTTCAGGATTCGATAAATACCATAAAAAAGTGACCTTACCGGGTGGCTCAAAGAGTAATCGCAAATTAAATTGCCGGATCTCCGTCAATCCACCGGGAGAACGCCAATAAACAAATAAATAAAAGTCAAATAAAAGTATGATAAATGAAGTATGAAAAAATAATTATTAGTACAATAATTATTTATTAAAAATCTTGTGTGAAGCAAACACGTGGACTTACTAAAAATAGAAGGGAACGAAGAAAGAAAATGCGAATATCGTACTCCTATCATTGGATCGGGTCCAGGAAATGTTGCAATGGAAAAAACTTGCCTCATTGAAATTCGCTTTTCCGCTAAAAATTTTGTAGCAAGTTGGAACCACTCCAAGAATCGCCGAGGTCGACCTGTTTGGCTCGGATTTCTTCATCCCTTTAACTGTTTATCCGATTTTCCCGTTTTCGTTAATGCCTTTCTCACGTTGCGACTTCATGTTTACCTCTACTTCCGATATGCCTCGTATTTACGAAACTTGAACACGTTGGAATTTCTGTACGCGATGCTCTTTTATTGAATCTCTTAAGAAACGTATGTACATGCAATTTGGGATAAATATTGAAGTCAGTCATTGTGTAAAGTAAAATCAAGCCAGAATATAAAATTAAACAGATTGTTACTCAATTATTATTCAACAATACAACCACTAGGAGGTCCCATAGTTCATTTTGAATGATTACATAAAATTAATATTGGTATAATAAGTAAGCATCGTGTTTCACTTGCAGGAAATTAGGAAACATTTATTATTAATTAACCTTTGGATGATTACAGGAATTCGTGCATTTAATATTTTTTATTCAATTACCAGGGGTTACTGAGAAAATAGTTTACGATGCTTTTTGAATATGCAGCTGATTTTGATAAGAGGGGTCTCGAGGTCATGAGCTGTTCCTTATAAATTGCCTGTTAGTATATATATAAGAGTTAAGGAGTATTTTCATGCTCTGAGAGACCTGTAATTGTATCTCTGCGCGAGCAACGAGAGGATTCCTGTGAGGTTCGTTGCAAGGTTGACAACGAAAATGGATACAAAGGTCACGAAAAGGTCATAAAGAGGTCAAGCGAAGCTTCGTGAGAACGTAGAATGATGTCGGGATGAAGATTTACTCTATTTCCTAAAATGGGGAACTCAATTTCGAAATGTATTTTTTCAGGTCAAATAATTGTGGATATGCAACGAAATTTCGAAGGAATCACAACTTTCGTTTAAAAACTTTTAAATGATTGTATGGCAATGTTAATGAGATACACACATTTATCGTGCGTATTAAAATATCAATTTTAAATAATTATCAAGTCTAGTCGGTCTATCTATAATAACAACTACGAACTATTAATTTATTTACCCATTACGAAAATCATGATTTCTCAAGATCCACTACTTCTCACTATTTATTTACTATTGTCACGATGAAGATTAATTTCGCAATGCTAAACTTTTATTCGTTAAAATTGAAAATTTATATTCAACTTTTCGTCAACTCATCCTTTATAATTTTAAAGTTGCTATGCTCTGCTGGTACGAAAGCTTCAAATATCACGAGTCGAATACAAAAAATATTGAGAATAAAGAAGAGGACGATTTCTCGTGATTTCCGGCAATCAATAAATGCATAGTATAATTAATATGTGACAAAAATTCTTTAGTCTTGCGCCATAATCGAGATTCGAATATGAATGAAATTTCGTCGGGAGAGAGAAAAGCGTAATCGATCTTCAGGGAAAATGCTGATGACGGTAATATGACCTAAGGAAGAAAAAAGTAAATGAATTAGCGAAGAGTGGACAAAACGTTGAAATAAAGCGCTATTGAAAATAAGAAAGGAAGAAAGCATAAAAGTCTCGAAGGATCCGGCAGCAGCTGCATAGGCATTATTAAAGTTGAGAGACACAAGAACTAGACGGATACAGTATGATGCAAGAATGATATTAAGATTGAACACGTGTACATACAATGTGACTTTAAAGCTCACTTACTAGAATATCCTAAAGTTTCGTATAAGCGTCAGTTTAGACAAACATTCGGTATATTTTATATTATAAAAGTATGCTTATGGTGTTATAGCAAAAATATTTTTGCAATGCACAAGTGTGAATAACAGTGTATATACTTCTGTAATATTTTTCAAGGAAGAAAAAGTGGGAAAAATATTAGTTATTTAAATAATCAAACATTTATTGATTTTCTGATAGAGATGAACCTTTAAGGTGGTTCGGTCGAAGGTCCTTAAAGAGATATATGATAACCATAGCGGTTGTTCATTGGCTGTAATAAAAAATAAAAAATTGAAATAAATATTTTTAAAATACGGCACTGTAGCATGTGATATATGTATAATGCGATACTTGTATTTATACAACAAATAAATTGGTAACAAACACATCACAAGTGTTAATCCAAACAACACACATGTCCAAAAGACATTTTTAAGATGTCTTAACTTCCGTGCCATTAAACGCTTTAAAGACGACTTTTGGACATTACCTGTTATCTGAGAGGTATATGAAATAGGCCTTGTACTACATAAGAAAATAGTTATTTTAAATTCTCGTGAAAATTGATAACGAATCAAAGGTAAATCAACTGCACATATATATCGAATATATTCTGAATAGACCTTAAGTAATTTATCAACCTAGAATAATGACAATGAAAAACTTTAATCCGGATTCACAGCAAATATCATGTGGATCTCATGTAAACGTAATATTTATAAATGAAAAATGCAGTGAATCACGTAAAAAGCATACCTGAGCCTGAAAAATGCTACTTCCAGTTCAAATTTTTGTATAACGTAACGTCCGCTTCGAGATATGCCAATTTTTAACAACACCCGTCTTATCACGAATGCCACGAGTTATATCCCTGAGAAGACAGGCACGCAACAGACTCATAAATATTTATACGTTCTCAAGGCAGTGGCCTATCGGTTGCCGCGACACGCACCTGTCTTTATGTTTTAACCCAACTTTGACCTATCTGGCATAAACATCTAATCCGAGAGACCGACCTGCGTGTGACATTTAAGCCAAATTTAAAGAAACAGTAACGACGAGAGTTTACGATATGGCACAATAACAAAGTTCCCCGTTATCTAGGGATAAAAGAACGTGGGGTTTAAGTTATGAGGGTGTCAAAAGTTCGATTAGGATCATTAATGGACGTCAGTGACTTTCCGGTCTCCGGTCGCGTGTACCTCGTGACACCTTCGATCCGAGGATGGTTAGGAGGTCTTAAAGTACAAGCAAACCGGAAGTATCTGCTATTTGTACCGCCCTCTTCCTACTGTCAATATAGTAAACAGACATACATATTCATTTAAGAGCTCTCCCGTATATGTATCTCGAGTAGAACTTAGCAAACAAAGTGAGACTCCTGCGGCAAGACAAAGATTCATAGATTCTGTGTACCTGCTGTATTGGACTACGGAAGAATACGAATTACGAGTTCACTTGGTTTGTTTTCTGAGTAACTATGGGTAGGAAGGATGATAGATGGGTAGGACTTTCTTGGTGAATTTTTGAGAAATTTTAACTCTATTCGTTTTCGTTACGAACAAGACTATGAAGTAGAATACAATATTTATGTATAATGTACGTTTTTCAATTTTCTTTGAAAATAATATAAATAATGAAAATAAAAAATTACAAATATATATGTATATCATAATACGTAACGTGATTTATATTTAAAAATATAGAAATTATACGCGGTCAAGCAGCAAAAATTCGAATAACTCTAAATCTGTAGGACCATGGAATTCTTTTAATTTACACTTTCGTACATTATTTTCTATTACGACTGTATTATGGTGAACACTTGAATACAAACATATATACAGTATGATTAATAAGTCTTTGTTATAATTTTCTTTACTGAATCCATACTACGCAGAGTAGTACACGTATTAATTGTAAGTAGCAACATCTACCATGTAAATGCCAGTTCGGTGCAATTTAACTGCAAAATAATTACCGTTTGCAATTTGGAAAAAACCTTGACATTCAATGTAAAAAGTGTAAGAGGTGTAAAGGACAATCAGCTTCGACATATTTTATTAAAAAATTTTACTTCTCGATACAATCTTCTTTTTTGATAAAAGATGAGTTCTCGGTTTCTGAGGCATACTGTGAGTCAAGGTATGTATAGTCTGGTTCAAAAGGATTTACAAATATACGCAATAAAGCGTAATGTATTAGAATTTCGAATAATGGGATATAAACCAAAATCAAGGTCGGATAGATATCGATCGATGGGGCTTCTGGATGCTTCTCAGAAATGAATCCTTTGGAATGGCCATAGCGTTACAGGATGGTCAAGGTTCAAGGATTGGTAATGGCTTTTTGGATTTGCATAAAATGCTCCCCTTCTGCCCCAAGTCTTCGCCATACCATGTATAAGTTCCTCTCTGTGAATCCGAAAGGATTTCTCGACCGTATACGAATATATCCTACGGGATCAGGAGACCAGACCAGGCCACTCTCGTTCTTGGGTCGAGTCTCTAATTTACATTGAGAACTTGCCATGTCTTTACATAGAGGATTCTACAAAAGCCATATACGTACATGGGTACAGTATATTTATAAATATAATACAGCAAGTCACATAAATATTGAACTAACCGGAAGTACAAGTAGCACCACGAGAAGTAGTATTATGCCTATTTATCTTACCTGTCTGCGCTTTAATGCGACCTGAGATTGAACTAGGATCTTATTTTCATGTTTTTAAATACGACTGTTCTGGTACCTTGAACAACGATGTAATCAATAAAATTGCGAATCTCTCGCGATGAACTTGAGGAAGTTAATTTCACGAAGAAAAAGAACGGAGAAGACTGGATTATTACAACTGAAGTGGATACAGTGGGACTTTGACAATTCGAACTTCTATATATCAAAACCTCTATAAGATTATGAATCTTCGAATTTTCGAATGCTTGACCTCTATAACTTTAAAACTCCGATTGGTCGAAACAACGGTAACTGGGAACATATTTCGTTTCCCTTGAGACTCGAGTTATCCAAGTTCCACTGTATTAGATTTTGGAGAGAAAAAATATTTGTATCGTTATACAAGGGGATGAAAGAGTTTCGTGTAACGTTGCTCCGATACATTGATTACTCTGGCTCGGTTATCTCTTGTAAACAAAGGCTTCTTGTTAATTGATAATCAACAGTATCACGACAGCCTCAGTGAGCCTTGATTGTACAACAAGAAATCTAAAGGAAATAAAACACAGCTGATAGACCTTCCGCCGGAGTCGTATCGAAAATCGTTGAGCGGGCGGGAAATTTGAGACGTTCGTGTGGCAGTTTCCTTTGTTTTGTTTGTCTTGTGTTTCTGGATGAACGTCGACGTTGAGTAATCTATGTTGTCGCGTCAGGTCTTAATAGGTTAAATGAATTTAGCGACACGTTTCTCTAATTGAGTTATTTTGATTTTTGAAAATTGTCACATTTTCGAAAATTTTCCTCGTTATCATTTGCATCTCCTATCGTGACGACGTGCACGTGAGTATTTATTTAAATGACCATCGACTTGGATTTATTTATTATTTTTATGACTCCGAATAAATATTTTTGAGTTTCCTCATTTTTTTTTACTTTTCTCTCTGTTTTAATTTTAATGCATTGGCATGATATATAAGTGATAAATTAGATAAGACTTTCTCATGTTAGCGTAATTCATATGTGGACTTAACAACGGAAATTTACTTATTCTAATTTCTTGGACTTTCAAAAGATGTAGTTTAGTGCTGTATAAATGTGTTGAACTTTTTGCAAATTATTGGTATATTAATCTAGTACAATTTTCTGCAACCCTTACATAGTACACAAATTATCTTCGTGCACTTGAATTTTCAATGAACGTGATATATTTTATATTTCAATTGATCCGTATGAAACGTTTGCTGTGTATAAATTCTTTGAAATTATGAAACTCAAAAAAATCTGTTTAATTAGTTATTAAAAAGTGACTGTGCCAATACACCTTTTCCTGTACATTTTCATCAATCTATTTTCCTCTTTCGATATCCAAATCATGTTTTCACATCGGCACATAATACCAAGCACCAAAACTCATCACACGACCATTCTTCTGCCATAGAAGCTCCCGTTTACTTTCCGGATATTTTCTAATTCTATTTTGTTCCATCATTTTTACGCTTGATTGTAAAGCGCCTATATGTTCACCTGTAGAATGCTAAATTAATGAATTTGTACGATTCAAAGAACAAAATAATTCAGTAGAAAAAATTTGTCTACAAAAATTTTGAATATATCAACAATAGACAAAATTCATTAAAAAATTTCCAAATCCAAACAAAATCAAAAAATTCCTTAGGCACTGGTGATAAGCTGAAGTAACGCGGCAAGCTGGCTTTGATCCCTGTGGAGAGTCTCAGATGATAAGCGTATAAAAAACATGATTGCGAACCGTGACATAGAAAATCATCAGTTGAAAATGGTGCAAAATTCTGGAAACATAAGGGACCTTGAAAAGAACTTAAAGGATTTGGAGCAAAATTTCAAAGACACGAAAGACCTTATGTATTCAGATGACCTTAAGAATCAGGTCAAGGATGATATTGAAAGACCAATAGGTGAACTGGAAGACACCACCAAGATTCTAATTACAGAATTGATATCGCAGGAGCACGATAATCTTACAGCAGTAAGTGATCTCTTACATATCAATTAACACTATTTTGTTAAAACAAATAATATTTTTATATCGACTGTCATAAAGTGTCAATCACAACGTAATAATGTATGTATTTATTGATCTTTCATATCCTGATCCTATTGAGATGTTTACATTGTTTCCAACCTTTGATCTCGATGATGCACTTTTCTATGACTATTGTTTTTCACTGTTTTATTCCTTAGCCGTTTGATCTTTATAAAATTCTAGCACTAACCAGTCAACATTATTATTATTCTGTGAACTTTATCGTAAAGTAATTGTATTGCAATTATTGTACATGAAGCAAATATTCTACCTATCAACTATTTCCTAGTTTCTGGTCGTATGAATGAAAAAAAAAAAACGAAACTGTGCCAATAATCGAGATATACTTGTTAAATACCATTTTTATCCACATTTAAACGCGTTTGCGTTACTTTTCGTTAGATAACAGAAATCGAGGAATCGAAAGCTCCGCCATTCAAATACGCGGAAACGAAATTACGACCAGATGCGCCACCATTTACACCAGAATGCGTTGAACCGATATCCGACGTATTGTATATTAATCCTGAAACGACCAGTGGCAGCTTTGTTAATGTGGACCTCAGTTCTTTCAACGACCAAGTGATTCCGCTATCAGAACTTCCGGCTTCTTCAAGGACTCTGAAAGACCTTAGGGATTCTAAAGAACAAAGACTCACCCCTTTCAGTCTTACGTCGAGTTCTAATTCGAAGAAAATCTTTGCCAACACAGAAATCCCAGTACGTATATTTTTCTAAGTGCATAATTCTAAATGGAATTTGTTTTTTTTTTATATAAACTTCAGAAATAGCAAATCGAAATTCTGGAAAGATTACATTATAGACTTCCGTTGAAGAAACATTGACGAAACTAACGAAATTTCTTACGGTTCAAGTGCTAATTAAGCAATATTAAAAATGCAGCATAATCACCTTATGATCTGATAATGTGTCATGGAAACAAGTGAATCAGAACAATGTATGCCATTGAATTTTATGATTTTGATACTCCATTTACACACATGGTCACGGAATATAAAAAATTTCAATAATTTTATCAGAACCGCCTGAGTCTGAGAAATTCTTATTAATTTTGCAGCAATGTATCCGTTCAGAAACTTCTTCTCGTTCCATAGATACGTGAAACTTTCCATCGTAAAATATGACACGCAAAAAGTTTTCAAACACTTCGCAAAAATTCTTTCGCAGTCCTAGTTGTGCTTGGAGAAATAAAGAAAATTCCATAATACGAAATAGGATTTTCTATGCAAAAATTCTAACTTACAGATTCGTCTCTAAAAGGATCCTTGAAATTTTCAGACGACACAAGACGCGCAAGCTGTAGTTTCCGTCGCGACGCAGAAAGTAATTGGAGAAGAGGAAGTGACGTCACCGACACAAAGAATAATTAATAGACGTCCAGCTATTTTTTCTGCAAAATTTTTTTTCGGTAACAAAACTCAAATTGCCGTGTTACTATCGAGCGTAAGTATCTGCGCAATTTTGATTGTCTACGTACTTTTGTGATTGTTCGGATATTTTGCGTTAGTCCTGTGCAAATTTCTCACACCAAACTAACTCCTTTAATATATATATTTAATAAATGATCTTTTTTCAATACAAATATTCTATTGTTAACAATACGTAACGAATTAATGGACCAATACTCGATTCTAGTGACGCGAGAAAAAAAAACTGAGAAACTTTACTAAATATTTTTAATATCAAAGTAAAAAGAAATTTCGCAAAACAAATTCGATGTTCTGTATATTCATTTTTGAGGTTAGACATTAGGTAGTTGACTCTGAGTTAACATGTATTATGCGCTGCAACATTATCGTGAGGAGGAATACGATAGAGTCATGAAGGGTTCGTAACTTATATATTAGTCACTGGAAAAGTAGAACGTGCATGTATATACATATGCATCTCGGTAAACATATGTTACGTACACAGCGTATGGCATTGCAAAGACACATGAAGATTATGGCAATGATTCACATACCGACGAACATTAATAGTCATCCTTTTTTTCACGAATTAATATATTTTTAGATCATTATGAATTTATGATGAGCTATAGTTTTCTCAGCGTACCTACATGTTCTCCTTCTTAAAAAATTGCAAAAATTTAATACTTAATACTTTTTAGTCTTTGAACGATGTTTAATGGGACGAATGTTTGTTAAATAAGAATAAATCGAGACTTCAGAGGTAAATAATATCTGTCTACTTGACGGTCCTCATAATCTAGATCTAAATCGTTATTAGGTTATAATATTCATTGTGTTCAGGTCATTCCGAATTTTGGATTACCCAGACGATATTCTTTTTTATATATGACCTAAAGGAGGAAGAAAAAAACTTCGAGATATAAAGTTTGAAAAGTAGGCAGAGTTAAATGTTTACAAATTAATTCAGTCTGAACTGAAAACAAAATGGAGCAAATGAATGAAAAAAAATATATAAATATATATCTGGTGAAATAAATTAAGAATGAGATCGACAAATAAAATAGAATAAAAGAATGGAAAAGATAAGAGACAAAGTTTAAAAACCCTCGATATTCATTTATTACGTAAAAACTAATAAAAATTAGGTCATCTGCGAAGCTTGCCTGCTAACCTCTAAATTTCTATTTCCTAAAATTACATGATATTTATACGTGATATTCGTTAAAGCGAAAAAAGCATACATTTTTTAAAATGTTCAATCGCCATACCAATAATACAAAATTATCAAACGTATGTAAAATTTTCCAACACAAAATTAAATTAGCCTCGTGCTATTTTGCAATTTTTTTATAAAAGTATCATTTAACTATTGCGTGATATTCACTTGCACAAAGGTCGCTTATCAAATTCGTGTAATCGTTAATTTTCCATTTCGAAGTTATGCTACACGTACCTAATACCTATAAAATTAACAGTGATTAATGTTATCAAAGACATGATTTATGTTGAAATTTAGTAGATTTATCAAAGATTTATTCAGGCGATGAATCACTTATAAAAACTTGACAAAATTTCGTCCAATATAACATTTTTCTCAGCGATACTTTAAATCTTCTTGTTTGCTTAGCTCGAATTTTTAAACGACAAATATCTTTTTAAAGTTCCGTCATTTACTCACTGCTCCTGACAGCTGTCAAAGAGACTGAAATTACAAATACGAAACTTTTTGCATCTCCTATACGCTTACCCCTAAATTTCTTCATTAAAAAACTTAATTAAGTTATGATTGCTCGAAAATACACAGAAAAAAGTTATTTGCAAGTTTCAATATTATTCTATTATATATATATTAAACTAATTCTGGATTGCCATACTTTTTCAAATGAATTTTTATATATGTATAAAAGTTGTTCGTAAATAATTTCCTCGTAAAACAAAATAGGTGCAATTTATGAAAAATCGACGTCACGAGTGTGCGTATATATATTTTTATATCATTTTTAACTTTTTCATTGACACCGCTACTATACTTTAGCATTTAACACTTGTACTACTATATCTGTATGTTCAGTGTAATTTAAACGATCTATGTAATTCGACTGATCAAATCTTTCATTTAGAACTAAAACAATTATATATGTATATATATTTTGTAGAAACCTTATATATACTCGGTCAGCCATACTGCCAAGTTTTCATGTATTTGTCAGCGGAATTCTATCCTTCAGGATGGAGGCAATTTGAATGAATATGCAAATCTCCCTGGTGAAATTGGAGAACTTGAAGGGATCCAGTTGCCTATAGGAATATTGGAAGCGGGCCAATGCTCATGTAAATGATGAATTTAGATATACCTATATATTGCGAAAACCAAAAAGCATCTATTTAATATTTCATTATGTGAACACATATAATCTGGGCGAACCTATAAGGATTATATACAAAATTGTAAAATATATTAATAAGCAATCTTGATGTTTGATAAGTCACAGGAATAATATTAATTATAACTATAACACTCTTACTGAAAACATAACATGAACTTGAAACAACAGAATTTCATATTAAACTACAAAAAAATATCATCTACAGACTAAATCACTCAGTTAGAATTATTTAATGAAAAGACACAGAAAATTCAATACTTTTATAAACGTACTACACCTACGTAATGGGTACATTCTGAACAAAAAGATAATTTAAAAAACGGATCAAAGTGCTTATGAAATTATTCAATTTTTAATTGACCTTCTTCATATCTGTTTTACAGATTTGTATTACATAATTTTTCGTATGAATCTTGTTATCTTATGTTATGTTTGTGCAGAGAACAATGTAAAGTATTTATGAAAATTTCTTCAATTTCACACCTAACTTCTACGGAAGTCAATTATGTAAGTCTCTCCATATAACATTTCATTTTCGTAAGATACGACTAAGAAATAAGTAGCATTTCTCCAAGTTTCTTCAACGGATATCCCCATCTCCAAAATTTGATGAACCAAAATTTTCAGATGAAAATTATAAATAAAAGTAAGTGCGAGAGCAGAGAAGATGACACGTCCAAGAAAGTTCAAGCCTTTGATACCATATCAACGGTAACTCAAGATAATTTCAACATGTTACAATATTAAATAAAGAACAAAGTAATAAAAGTTGAATAAATTTTCAGAAATAAATCTCAAAGCTGAAACATTGATCCTAACCATGATACTTTCAGGGCCGATTTTAATTAATTTATAAAAAATGGTAAATATAAACTATTAATAATTTTGGGATTGAGCTGCACCTTTGTTAACTCCATACGTCAATTCGACATATTTGACCATTTACAATTTTAATAATCATAATAAATGATCGTATAAATCGCTAAAATTGAAGAAATATATAAAAATATTTGATCAACGCCGCACTTGAAATTGTGATATATTTGCCAAAAAAGTATCAGTGAATATAAAAATTGCATAATTTAGTTCCACCACTTGGACGACGCATCGCAACAGAACAACTGTAAGAGAAATTACGAAACCTCAAGGTTAAATAGGATAATTGAAACTGTAGTATGACCAAAGTCTTGTGGCTCTTTGGCTGGCCACAAACTTGCACACAGCATTCAGTCTTGCCATTTCACGATTTAATAGAGTGAACTACCTATGTCCGTCCGATTTTTCTGAGGAATTGCAGCTTAATGCACTAATTGATTTATCTAACAAATTCCTACTTGCATTCTTAAGAGCATCGTGAAACTTTGTAATATTACCTATTGAAAATCAACATTCACGTGCACGACGCTTATCGCTACTGGGATGAAACGGAAATCCATTCCCACACCCCCCTCCCGGCCCTCTTACTGTAACTTGAGGCAAATTACACCGTAACACGGGAAGAGCTTGCGACTATCAATACCCAACTAGTAAGATTCATGTCTTGACGGTTCCGGGACAGTCAGTTCACACTGCGACCCACGGTAGCCCCCTCCCCCTCCCCCATTTATCGTTCAACAACACGACAATGTACAAGAGATAAGTTCATCCTGTAAAATGCCCTACCCAAGACTCTATCGTACCCATCAAGTAATTCCATTCTCGTTGAAAGTTTGAGCCTTTGTGCCACCATGCACGATGATAACAAACTGCCTACGTTATCCCGCTCTCTCAATCTCCTCTCGTGAACGACCTAGATCTTCATTTTTGGTCCGGACGAAAACAAACCTGATTCAAACAATATTTATTTTCAACCCAAGGATTCTTAAAAACTACAGCTCGTCGCATCGGGAACAATTGATTAATATCATGACACGAAACAGATTGTAATTACTTATAAATAAAATTTAAAAAATATTGAAAGCAAAAGCGACGCATTAATCTGACAGGTAATATATTCATAAACGATTTCTAAACTTAATTAATTGTTTGCCAAGACAAAATTTATCAATACGACTAACTTACTCCGTTTGCCAAGTAGAAACTCATGAGAATTGAGTACCGGGGAGGTACAGTAGAAATAAAAATTCTGAAGTTTAATCCGCCGTAAGCCTAGTACACTCCCTTCGGGAATGATTGATTGCCGTGGCCTATTTTATCGTGGCTCATCGTGTCAAGAATTAATTGCTCGCCTGTATCCTGCTGGAATGAAATCGGATGAAACCCGCCGAGTTTCTTAAAGTTTTTCAAGACTGCTCGTCCCGCCCAATAACAGACAATAATTAATCCGTTACGTCAGAGTTGTAACAGTGACATTGAAAATACAATAAACAATAAGCTGCCGACAAGTCAATATAATATAGCTGACACTAATATTTCCCAGTTTAATATACAAATCAGACATAAGCACATCAGTAGTGATTTGGTAAATAATGGAAAGCGCTGTTATCGCATGGTTTATGCTTTTAGTTTCTCCAAAGTGATTACTAATTTAAAGGGGCAATCAAAAAGTCAGCATGATGAACCTGGCATTAAAATTTTCATATCAAATATGAATATGCATATGTATGATAGTGTTCATGTGAACAAAAGATGGATTTAGATCCGAATGTCACTAAGGATGAAACACCGTGAAATTTTAAGGGTCACGAAATAATAAAGTAATAGTAAAGCTGGAAGCCTGTTTATCACTGATAAAAGAATTAAAATATATAAGCAAAGTGTCAATTGTCATTGCATTGTATACGATATATAATAATGATGTCTGAAATATATGAATTTATTAATAATTGTAATGCCCAAGCAAAAAGGAAGAGGAGCCGTCGTCGCATAAATTTAAGACTGTCCAGAAGGGGTTTGACAGAAGTAATTAATAAAGGTGAAGCAGCAATTAAAATCCTTTAACGTGCACCATCTTGCTCCTTTAATATTTTCTAGTCTTCCCTTTTGACCTCATAAGAACAGATTTAAGGTGCAAGATTTGAATACAATAAATTGTACGTTTTCCATAAAAATACTCGATGGTACCTGCAAACACAGTTGTGTCGGTTTTTACTATTTAAAATAATAATTCTATTGAATATTAATAATAATAATATAAACATACGCTACAAGATGTATGTAGATACTAAAAGTGTACGCGGTCTACATGCACGAAAGCATACTTGTAAGTAGGGTAACAAGAGTATTTTTCTTATGTATCAAATTATTATTATTGTTGTTGTTATTATCAAGAAGCTTACTATTCACGTATGCTCGACAATGCAAAATGACTTAAATAATGGAATTATCTGAGTGTATTAGTTCATATAAATGTAACAGCAATGGCAATGCATGTATCAGTTATAAACTTCATCTTCGATTAAAATTCTATATGTTGTCTGTTTTGTATATTTAAACAATTATTTATATAATGTGATCTAATATTTCTTTGGTTAAATAGTAATATTGAGGTATAAACTCTCAGAGACTTATTTTACGATGCATCACGTTATATCAGTAATTAGTTGTATGATGTTTAATGTTTTAAGTATGAAACTATAGCATCATAAAGAAAAGCCGCCATTTTACAACTGTCATAATGTCATTACTGGAGCTTTCTATTTATAGACGATGCAGTATTACTTCAGTGGCACTTGGGTAAGCTCATTGACCAATGAGAATGGTCAAAGAGAACCTTAGATGTTACTTAAGATATGAGTATAGTAAAAAATACGAAACGAAAAGAAGAGCAATTAAAGATGTCAATTAAATTATTTAAAAAAAAACTCACCTTTTTCAAGAGCTTCGGCCGATTATCAAGTTGCTGCAGTTGCTCGGTGTTAAGCCCCCTCGAGGTAGATGCAGAGGATCCTCCAGGATCGGAAATTTGATTGGCCTTAAAGAGTTTTGACTGTTCGACCCTCTTCCTGAGATTCTCCAAAGCCCTGGCCTCCTCTCGTTTACGGGATGGTGGCCAATTCGGACCGGAAGTATGAATGATACTGATACCGGCACACGGTGATTCCTGTCGACATTTTACCTCGCGATATTATTTGCTGTATTATTCTCTCGAGTCTCACTATTCTTTACGATTAGTTTTTTACCATTAAATTTTTACAAGTCCATTGTGTTTTTTTCTCGACTCTACTTAACTCTAATTTTGGAATCTAAAGAATCCTAATAACAAAAAACAATCATCTGACAGAAATTTATTGACGCTATCGTGAATTATATACGTATAGACAAATAGATCTAAGGAAAAATAGAGAAGAGATATTACTGCTGTACATGATACGGATACTGAATTAAACACAGTAGTGACAGGACATACTCAAAGTCTTACAACAGCTGTTTTTGTAACGGGTTTTGCGTGAAAAAAGCAGGAGAAAAAGCTGCGTTAACTGCTCATTAATAACCGCACAAATGCAAATGTAAATGCTGAGATAAGAATAGTATGATTAAGGAAAAATAATATTATTAAAGAGGAATATATCTACTAGAAGAAATCTACAATAAATCAATTTAAATACCGCATCAGATTCCAATTAGTACTAAAAAGAAAAGCGGTAAACCAATCGCAGCCTTTAACAGTTACAATTACCCTAGACACTATCTACGACTACAAATACAAGAAAAATAAAGGAACATAGCGTATCAAACTATCCTATTTTATTAAGCTGCCAATGCTAGTACCAAATATCGAATAAGAAAAATACATACCAGAGTAACGAGTAAAATAATGATGAAAAAGCATTCTAGCTGACTAGAATCTGTCGCACGTTTTTCCTAGTAATTTCACATGAAAGCAATAAATCAAACTAACAATCCATTCTAAAGCTGAAGCTGTATGTGCACGAGTATGCATATGTGCTGGAAATGTAATTCGTGTTCCTGTAAGTGTATGTACATACAACGTCGCATCTAAATAAGGATTACGCCACCTTCTGATGGTGATTGCTGTTCGCAACGTTAAAGTCGGGGAGATGTGCGGTTTGGCTGAGAAGCCGCCGACTTGCTGAGCATCGGTTACGGTTGATGATCTCCTTCTGAATGGCGTACTCCATGAAGTAGCTCTCGTTGTCGTCGTGACGGGACGGCAGGAGCTCCGCGGTTTCATCGGCCGTCGCGACGTTCATCTCGCGAAGCTCCATCGTAACGACTGAGCACCGCAAGAGCACGCTCTGCGATTCCGACTGCTACCACTGCTGCTCACTGCTACTGCTGCTGCTGCCTCTTCACCTAACACTATAGAAAAACCGTCCATCCCCTCCAAAGCGACACGTCTCACGTGACTTCGTATCTACCACCGTTGATGTTTACCCCCTACCCTTTGGTTAGTTTCGGGTGGGAGTGTCACCCCTCCACTACTTCACAATCATATGAAGATCACTGTTGTTGATAGATGCGCATCACGAAGTCTTCGATGGTATAGTGGTCAGTATCCCCGCCTATCACGCTGGAGACTGGAGTTCAATTCCCCGGCGGAGAGAATTTTTTTTCTTTTAGGGGAAAAATAACTGATTATTTATAAAGAAGATGTGTGTATTGTGATTGATTAACACGATTTAATTATGATGATTCAAATGACGTTTATATTTATGTTCGAATTATGCTTCAAGAGACAATGGTAGATATGATTGAAACTGTATTCCTTATATCATTCATCTTGATTTAGTTAACTGTAATTGGAAGGACGATTTATTTACTTTTATTAGAATTTTGAAAATAATGTAGATACCTATACGTCATTGATCATTGGACACGTTTCCAGTGTATGTACATACATACCGTATTAAATGTAAAGTCTAGTTTATTACCTTCAATAGTATCCATGATAGCCTAGTGAAACAGTTTTACTGTAATTTCTTACTCAACGACAGTATGTATGAACTGTACATTCCAGTACGAAAGTGAAATCGCAACTGAGGAACATGGTAGTTTTCCTGGTAAATCCATAAAATTTTCAAGACGGCATTGTAAATTGTTGTAAAAACACTTTCAATTGCATATCGGGCCTAACTACTAGCATCTTTTGAATCGTTATGAATCGCAATTTGTTATTTCCGTAAATGTTTGAAATTATCATGTTTTTAATATTTATACTCACAGCAATAACTAGCAGCAGTATCAATTATCAACCACGGTTAAAACGTAGGAACACAAAAAATTCCGCAATATTAAAAATTAAAAATGTACATAGTAGATAGGGATTGTAAATATTACGCAAATGAGTACACTGCCTATTCCACATAAATTTCTTAATATTAAAGAGTTCTCGTATTATTTCTACAATTTTTGTGTTATTATATGTAGATAATACAGTAATAACAAGTGATATCATGTGAATTTTTACCGCTCTCAATTTGCAGATTTTTCTTGCACCTAGTATAAAATGTAAGAACGTGTAAGTTCAAATCATCGCAATTAAACCACTTTGAGCGTTACCTCGAGTATATTCAAAGTAAATACTATTGATGTACTATAAAATATAATCGCAAAGGGATTAAGGACTGTACGAGAAAATTTACCAATTAAAAACTTACCAGGCAGATTACACATTTATTTCTCGTACAATAAGTATAACCAATCGAAAACCCTATTTGTATTATATACAGGTTACATGATCTCTATGGAATATCAAATTTACCTAAATATATAACGTGCGCTGTGCTAAGACGCTTTTATGCTCTGATACAGTAGGTCTGAACTTGCTATGAATTATGGTAAACCTCTTAACAACAACGCTTCCGCACAATTGTTTTTGTCTAATAAGGTGTATTTGGATTGTATCATATGTCCAATACATTACTGTAAGTACTTTTCATACAAGAAAATGTTAAGCAATGTGTCAGGAAGAAACGACAAAGTATTCTAATACCTAAATCGCGATGAGTTGTATATATAGTTAATATTTCATTATTTTCACGTTAATTAATTTGTCTTCCTATGATCATCATAAATAACTTTTGACAATCCACTCTATGAATTTTTTTTATTAGAAGTCACATGGTCTAATGAGTTTAATTTATAATATATATATGCATGTCGTGTAAGGAAGCTTTGACGATTCATTATGTGCAAAGTTGTCAAGCTGTAGCTGAAGTACCTATGCTCAAAATTTATGGTTGCTCTTGCATTATAAATGACCAAAGGAAAAAAAGTCATACCTTCATATCAGGCGTCGAGACATAATTCCAAACCATTGCGGAAATACTGCTGTACCAGTTCCTGGCACATGGCCCCCATCGGGGATACAACCATAAGGAAGGGAAGGAGGAAGGAAATACTGCCGTGATCTAGTGGCAAAAATAGAAAACAGCTTTCTATTGATCATGTAATCAATGTACAAGAAAAATCAACTGGGTTATAAAATTTGATAATATACAAAAAGATACAACAGTCACAATTATAAATTAGATAGATATAATTTTTTATTCAATTGCAGATGCATTCAAATACTGTCTGATGAAACCTTAAAACCCTTCACATATTTATAGTCCTTACTATTTTAAAGTTTAGATAAAATGTTGCCATTTAAAAAATGTGGACGATTAGAATTATTTAATTTACTTATACGATTACACGTTTGCTTTTATACATTCAACGGTATCAATTATCAGATACATATATATTAAGTATATAAATTATTTTTGTAATTTATAGTAAATAAACGATTGATTAATAATCAATAAATATAATTGTTCTTGGGGCACGACTCTACTGAGTCTCTTCTTTGAACTCATGTCGTAAAATAATTTGTCTCACAGTGGCACTTTCCAGAGCACGCTCATATCGCGTATAAAAGCTATGTGAGATTATCCAGAATATCATCCAACGTTTCTTTTAGGTGATCACCAAATGATATTCTATTGTGTGGCAGATCAGGGACTGCACATTGTTCTATTAAATGTGATAAATTTGGATATTTCTCCAATACCGCGACTGGTATGTCATGTAATAGACCCCCAGGAATTGAAGTTGCGCTAGTTTTTTCAGAGAGTAAATGCTGAAAACAATAATACATTAAAAACTCCAATGAAAACGGTTAAATTATATTTCAGTTACATGCGTTCTGATAAATATTGGATTAATCTATATTTAATAAAATTGCATGTAATATAAAAGTGTACTTTATATACATTTTCATCAAGAAATTCAATTAGAATTTCACATTCATAAGTTCAATGACATCATTAATAGTGATAATATGGAATACTATTAACAATGAAACACTTTTTATCATTTTCTAACATTTTTTAACTCACATGGCACACAGCATAGTAATTATGATCACTAAACTGGTGACTGCAGATATCCATAGGAGAAAAAGTCAAACAATTTTGGCACTCAAAGTCAAAATTGTTTGTGTGTATCTTATGCCAATCGTTTATGTCATCTAAAGTTTGAAGGAGGCACAGATAATCATTATTAATTTGAAAAAATTAGTAAAAAGTTAAAGAAATATAAATACAACAATTTAAGTGAAAATCTTGCTCACTTTTAGGAGATAGTTTCTTATCTACGACAATAATATTTTCTAAGTCAACGATCTTTATCTCATATTGGGAGTCCACAACAATATTCTCAGGTGAAATATCTGTTAGATAAAATCCAAAGTCAGGATTTCGAAAAGTGAACATTCGAGCAGCTCTCAATAATCTTGAAGCAATTTTAGCTCTATGCATCCATGATTCAGAATGAAAATTATTTAATGGCTGGCCAGCAAATTCTTCGAGCACAAGTCTCCCACAAGCTCCTAAGTATTTTGGTACTGGCCATCCATTATCTACGGAGAGAATCTGTACAAAGAAATATATTTAAATGATGCACCGATACAATATTTAAAAATGATGTAAGACTGTATTTTACCTGAAGAATAAGAGGTTCTGGATTGATCTTAATCATGGTCCAGAAATATGCCTGTGACACAATTTTCTTCTCATTACCACTGTTTGCAAATACATTGTAGAAAAGAACATCTATTCGATCGGTAGATGGGCATAGTCTAAGCCGACTTCCATCCACAGTTCCAAAGTCTAAAGATATTTCCTTGATTATGCGAGAATAGAAGTCTATATTGTGTGTCTGCGCTTGGTTTATATTCCTGGGGCAGATGTCCAGTAAATTAGGATCGGTACAAAGGTCTGTATCGAAAGCATCCAATTCTGCAGTATGTGCCAACTTCTTAAGAACTATTGGTTTTATTCCATTAGTAGCATAATATACATTTTTGGTATTGAACAAATTGGCAAGTACCATGTGAATACTGGAATACTCAATTTTTATTTTGTTTTTAAAAATATTGCTACAGGCTGAAACACCATAGCAAGCAGGACACTTATGAAGTTCTGTTAACTGCACTACACTAAAATTCAGTGTATCCATAAATATCCTTATACCTAAGGCTAGAGATAGTAAACCGAAGATGAGAAGTGCTTTCCACTTTCGAAATCTTATTATCTTACATATATATAACATGATGAAAAGTTGGGACCATTCCAACTATAAATGAGAATAACACATGTAGTTACAGAAAATATTACTATTCGTTTATGAATGAACCAATTTTATTTTTAAAAATGATCCATTTATCCACTACGCAAGTCTTGTTGCAAGGTATCGTTTGAATATGTAAGCAATTGAAATATGCACATCAAAATGTAGTGTAGATAACAATGTATGTATCTATGCAATCAATTTTTGGGTTATGTACCGTCAGTTGACGATATTACTTTCGCCTTTACATTATGTATTAGAAAATAAACGCAGTTAAAATCTGTTTAATTTCCATATCTTTGAGCTGCTCCAGTGAATCCAATTGCAAATTGAATCATTCTTCGAATTAGCCATGATATATATGTATATATATTTATACCAATAAACAATGAACAGTTATTAAATCAAATATTATTCGAACATAGGTAAAATTTTTATATTATTCTGCATATAGCCCTGATCTAACATCCTGCGACTTCGTATTATTTCTGTATATTCTGTAAAACTTGAAAAGACGTCACTTTTAACAGAAAGGCACCCATACCTACAGTGGCTGTAAGGAACTCTTAACGGTTTTTTTTACGCTCGCTCTCTATTACCCTTTCCGGCGCTGCTATGCGCTACCGCCTTAAACTCGATCGCCACGCCGCTCAGCGGCGTAGTCGTAACTCCTAGACAGAGTCGCCACATACTTTTGTACGCCACTATGTATGATGGAAATATTTTTGTGATTTAACTCTAATAAAAGAAAATGAGAGGATATTTTTATAGAATGGTTTATATGTAGGAAGAAAAGTACCAGATAATATTTAGAAAAATTATAACGTATAAAAATGTTCTATTACTCTATGTAATCATAATACTCATGTGATGGATTATAAAACTATAGATACAAGAAAATAAAAGGAGTGTTCATAGGATGTAGATTCATAGGGTAAATAAATAGGTTAATTTTTTGTTTTCAAGCATTTTGAGAAATTAAAAACATTGTACATGCATTGCCAGAATTGATACTAGAACTCTACCATTTTTCTCTCTCTGATTTAGTATAAAAAGGATCACTTTCTTAAATACTGAAAAAGCAGTACTCACAAGAATATGTTCTTTAGTACATGCAGTGTATCTTTTGTATCTTATTCAAAAATGCACATCTTATAATTCTCTTCATTCTGAATTTTAGAAAGTTACATTTTCTTTTAGGTTCTCAGTATAACTTTGAATCAGTGTATATATAAAAGTTTAAATGTTAAAGATTCAGAACCTATGACTCAAATTTCATAAAACATACTATAAATTTGTACTGGAATCTGAGGCAGAACGTTTTCCAATAATTCAAGTCGAATATGTAGATAGATCAACACGATTATTATTCTTTTTACCAATCATTTAAGAAACTTTCTTCAAGAGTATTATACAGTTTCAGCTCAAGATTGAATCTGTAACAAAAAACGTTTTACAATTAATTTTCCAGCTGCTTACATTTAATTACAATTTAAAATCACTGCAACATCAAAAAGAAAATAGGGTAAATAGACATGAAAGCAAAACTTATCACATCTATTTTTATATAGGTACATTAAAGAAATTTTGTATATTGGAATGAAACAAGTATCTTTACATCACAGCCCGTATTCACAACTCGCTCTTAAAGTCATTAACAGAGTCGCTTGTAGTTAAAAATCACTAAGAAAAAATTTTAAAAGCGCGCTATTAGCACTAAAAGCGAATATTTATAGTGAAGTATTATTTTAATGAGATTTTGGCAATATATACCAACACAAAGAAATGAAAATGTAATCAGGAAAAATAGGGTTTGATGCTTACTGTTTGAAAGCCTCAGTGATCTCAGCAGCTTTTGATGCATGACAGACAATAGTGGTCTTACATTCTTTCGGATCGAACAGTCGCTTTATATATTGCGATCCTACGCGACTCATATCTTCTAAAGTTACAGCCGAAATGCGCTGTACCATCTGGTAATCATATTCATGCGTTATGTTCTGGAAATAGCATAATAATGATTCGGTCACCACGTCCCCGATGCTCATTCTTTTCTCAATCATTTCGAAAATTAGAGATGATTTTGCCGATTCGTATAGCAAACGTTCCCATTTATCACCCGATAGATGTGCTTCCTAAAGTAACAAATATAATTTAAAATAGGTATTAGCAAATTACAGTCATGTCGCCGTATTCGCTAATTCAATATCCGCAGTTTCAATTATCGGCGTCTTCGTCATGAATTTTATTGTTTTGTTATCCCTTGAAACTGCACATGGCATCATACAATACGGGTATTATATTTTCAGAGAGAGAACAAAAAAAAGAGAGAAAAAGAGAGGGAGGGGGGGGGGGAGAATGTTAGACAGATATCAGGATAGTGGTCTTGCTACGTATTACCCGCGGATACGAGAGTACTACTGTATTTGTAAATACAGCATTCTTTATAACTGAGATTATTCTTAGAGCTATTCCTGAAGTTACTTACAATAATAGATTTGGATTCCCTATATGCTGCCACAACATTGGCTGCTCTGTAGAAGGTTAAATACAAAAGCCCATCGTGAGGTTTCGGGAATATGTTATAGCTGTAAGCTAGACCTTGCCCTCTAACTTGTCTCCACATTGGACCCTGCAAAAAAAGTGGCGTACTTAAGTACTTTTTCAGAAAACATGTTCAACCTTAAACTGTTAATTTATGCTTACTTCCATCTGTGTGAAGTACTGTAAAAAAACCAGTAATGGAGCCAAATCAGGACTTTGAAAATCCTTGATACCAGGGCTGCATTGAGAGAAAAATGCAGATTCTGTACAACCTAGGCCAGTTACACAACCCTTAATGGATGCACTGTCAGGGGACTTCATCAGAGACCAATCAGGAGTAACATGAAGCCTATAGAATACAAAATTTCATTATATAATTTTTTGTAATTTTATTTTTTCTGTTGTGTCGTAAGTTTCACACACTTTGACTTCTCGCATTTATCCATATCAGCAAATAGCGTATTCCATGGTGCATAAATGTCAGGAATTTGAGCTACCAGTTTATCCACGTTAGCCGCTATGTAGAGGACCATGTTTTTTGGAGTCGTTAGAGCTTTGCGAACTTCTTCAATCTCTGCCACAACCTTTTTTTGATCAGCTTCACTGCTCAATCGCTCCATTATCTTCGTCAAGAACTTTTGTTGACGCAACATACTCGATGCGAAGTGATTGCTATCTAAAAGGTAAACAATGTTTTTTTAATTATATTAAAAGAATTGGACTGAGAAAGCAGAGAATGGAATTACTAATATTTAATGAAAAATACATTTTCGAAATTCATCCAGTACAGTTGATAAATGTTACTTTTGACAAAACAGTTACCTTTGTTATATATTAAATCCTTCATAAGATCACCAGTAACCTTGTCTTCGTTTCGTTTTGCCTGGGCAACATCATTTACCATTTTTGCGGCTATGATTTTTAATCTTTCTGGCGTTAATTCAGTTTCGTACAAAAGCTCTTTAATCCATTGTACACCTTTAGCGTATTTAGCAGGTTCAAACTGTGAACAGATGCATAACCATTATTTACAAGAAGTTTCACTTGCAAATAAGCAATTTAAGTAAATTTTAAAATATACTAAAATATACCTGAAGCAAGAAAGTGACACTGTGGCTAAAGGATCCACATGAAAATCTACCTCTATCTTCGCAACCTATTTTAATGTTAGTTGCTACAGTATCTCCTTCCAATTCTTCAACAACCTGTTCATAAGGAATGAGTTGACCGTTTCTTTTAACAGGACATTCCAAAATGGATTCCAAAAGCAGAGGAATGTAGGGTCTCAGATTATTCGGTATGAAACAAGTATCCATGATGACAAGCATCTAGAAGAAGAAACTCAGATTTAGGGAAATATACTTTAAATCTTCCCATTCAGAATGCTTTAAAAAAAAAATACTCACATAGACGAAGTTCGTGTTGACATGATCCAGATAAGTGTAGAATGGCAAGTTACTCACATCTAGTTTTGGATGTTGTTCCGTTGTATCGGACGTGTAACTTTTAATGTGATGGAAATTGATAGAATCTGTGCTTGGGATTGATACTGACATTAGCATGTCATCAGGAATTGGTGTCTGGAATTGAAAAAATGTAGACACTTTAATTCTGTTTTAGTTTCTTACGCGATAAGACAAATAAATCTTGTAGAAAATTAGCCACTAGATACGCTTACTACAGTAATAAGGAATAAAGCGTACCAGTAAATAATTAATTAATCTAACTTACCTCATTTTGAATAATAGCTTCCTGAAGTTCGCGTTCTTTTTGTTTGAGACCTTCTTCGCCCAATCTCTCTATTTGTTTCTTTATACGTTCTTTTTCCAAACTAGTCATTTCTCGCTGTGTCTCAATACTAGGAATTCCTTTAACTACTACAATTGGTGCATCTACCAGGTATTTTTTAATGAGATTTACCCAATATGACTCGGGTTCTGCGCTTAATTTTCCTAAATCCTCAACCTCATTCAACCTCTGATTTAGCTACAAATTAGTCAAGAAGAATATGCATGATTAAATACAATCAGCTGTTAACATATTCCATTTTCTAGTTTAATGAAGATACATACGTCATCCTTCGTATTTCCATAAAGGGCGTCACCAATGATCTTATATGCCACAGAATGATGTGGACTGTTCTCCAAATCACTCAGTGTTTCGAGCGTATATCTATAAATTACAGTACGCAATCTCTTCATATCAATACCATTCTCTTTGGTAACTATATCAGAAAGAATTTTTATAAGACGATCTTTGACAAGCCCAATCTTTTCCTTAGGAACACTCTCAAAGGCCAAGTATAAGAGCGATACCGAATTGTCAGCTAGGGAGTATGCGACATTACTAGCGTAAGGATCATCTATTTCCACGAACTCCTTTTGTAGAGGACTCACTGAGCTATCAGTAAGATATTTAAGGATCATAGAACATCCGATAATATCATACAGTTCGGTAACGCTAGAAGGACCTCGCCATCCTACATTAACAATACCATTGTCTTCATCATCACAAGGATAATGAATGTCCAGATCTACACTTTCAGTAAGAGGTGGCACTGGATTCTGCCAAGGCCTTGTAAAAGGACCTTTGCTGCCCTTTAAAAATATTATTATTGATTGAGAAAACTAATTGATAATTGCTAAATAAGTAATTATAATATTGTATACCTTTGACATAACTTTTGCCTCTATTGGATGCAAGGCCTTGAAGACATCAGCATGTTTAACTTGGCCAGCTATTATAACTGTTAAATTTTCTGTCCTGTAGAACTCTTTGTGATAATTCCTAACTTTTTCGTTGTTGGTACTCTCTCGTAAATTCTTTAGAGCACCTAGACAATGAGAAGACAAAAATTCATTAATCTCGTAATTAGAAACTGTTCTAGGATTTCTGTTTCTCAGACAACTTCTTAATTATATAAAATGATACTTACCTCCAGTGTAGGATTTATAACCACAGTGACCTGGATACATAGCTCTCCACAAAGCTCTGTAAACCATGACCTCTCCTGTAGTTTCGTTTCCTTGCATTTCACAATATACTGTCCCTGCATCTTCACCTTTTCCTGTGATGTGATGCACTTCGGTGATATATGCGGAATCCTAAAGAACAATGAAAATATTATTTGGAATGAATTTAAATTTAAATTTTCAATGTAAACGTACATATTAATACATCGACTGCCATGGGGGTCACCGGTGACCGGCAGGTCCATATGAATTACGTTGTAAGAAATTTACCGCGGCAGCCAACGTATTAATAAATGGACGAAAATAATTTATAATATAGAGTGAGTTAAAAATTTAATTATGTCCTTACAACTAGCAATAAAGATCTGCTGTTTGTAATAATTGTTGATATGTATTTGCTACTGACCCCTATCATTATGGCTTAACGTCTTGTGATCTTCAGTGCTTTATCTACTCAGATAATTTCAACTTGAAATAATCACTTATTTTTCTTAAATCACTGCATTATTTTTTATTATTTTTCTATAATAAACATTTTTTCTTTCTTTTCTTCATCCTTTTTATATATATTATATAGAATTGCATTTATAAATTAGACTTAAACTAAGAAACTTTATCCAAGCGGCTAATTAAATTCAGTATTAAGGAAAAAAAAAGGAGTACTTTGTGAGACTATTAAACTGTACTGATCAATTGGTCATAGAAAATAAAAGATTTTTATCAGCTGTTCGTGAACATGCAATCTCTCTTGCCAATCATAACTATATTAGGACAAATCACATAGATTTCCAAGCAATAAATCAGTCAAGCGATGCTAAATCTCATGCTTACCAAAAGTGTAGGATACAGAATATGATCAAGGTACACAGGCAATAACGAGAGAAACCCTTCACTACCAGCAGTAGTCATCGTATAAAAAGTGTGATCGGTGTCTGTCATAGCGTTAGTACCAGATGCCAGACATCTATTAGCCCAGAGATCAAGTACGCCTTTATATGGGTATTCTTCACTTCCCATGAAAATAAGATGCTCCAAAGTATGAGGTAGTCCATCATCATCAAAGGCTTCAGTGGCTAGTAAATAAAGAACATTTTTAAACATATTTTACCAGAAGGAAGTACTACTTCTAATAGTGGTAGGAGTATTTAGGAAACTCTACCACTGATTAGAAAATTATAATTTCTAGTCAATTGTGTTTAAGGTTAATCCAGCTTACCAAGGCAGAGATATCCACAAACAACTGGACCATCGACCTCAGCTATTACCACAGTAAGGCCCGTATTCGTGGATTTGTATTTATGGACAGGAATGATGTCATTTGATTTCAGGGAACACACCAATTCAAATCCACTCATGTTACCTGCTGGAGAAAAATCCACAGGCGCCATTGTTACTGCTCGTTACTTGCGGACTTCACTTTTGACGCGCCGTGTTTCACGTTAACGCCTGTTTCCTCCGACACAGTTCAAGGGACAGTTTAGCTAATCGACGGTCAAAATTAATCGTGGTTTAAACGCAAAGTACATTCCTCCGGTCGAACACTGGGCTCCTTCAGCTAAACCTATATCTCCATTTGAAAAAATTCTCAGCTTAGGATTATCCGCTTCTGTGATTGGCTGGTGGAAACGAATGTGGTGGGTCCACTGATATATATACTAACTAGATACGAACTCGCCATTATAATGACAGAGATGAGTGGGGAGATGCACAACGCTACGGTTTTAAGCGATACCAAAAGCATGGCGCTAAATCGTAACAGCGAGTCCAGGAGTAGGATTTCGTGATCATCGTCTGCGTCGATAATGCATATCCTGCCGTAGCCGAGTAGAACGTGATCACGAACGTGAGCCTGACTGGCAGAGGATCTCTGCAACTTACCGCTGGTTCCCAGAGCAACCGTTAGAACGAGGCCGCTCGTCAGATATTGCCTAAATATTTTTCTTATAATCTTAAATTCGAGTGCACAGTGTAAGCTCGATAAGATTTACTAAGCCAAAAGCCAGCACCTCGTGCCTGCCTGCGTTAATGAGTGCAACAACGCGGTGCTAGTTTCCAGCATTATTTAACAATAGTTCCAAGCCGAACTACGGTCTCAACATTGAGTACTAGAGAGAACAATCCCGGAAATGTTTAAAACATAATCTGAAAAAAACACTGAAAGTCAGTTCCTTAAGCATATTTGCAATGAAGCGCATGGTGCGACTAGTATCGTTTCTCTTGCAACTTTTTCGAATGGGACTACTTGGAAAGATGTGAGAGTGATACTTTCTTCAGAAATTCAAGAAAACTGCGTTTTCACGTTGTACTTGCTACATACTTATTAATAATTTATAGAAAAACTGTGGGTGTGCATACGATGAAACACCATCGAGATTTACTAGAAAAAAAAGCTCTTTCGAATGGGACTAATCGGAAAGGTGTGGGAGTGATACTTTTTTTCTGAAATTCAAGAAAACTGCGTTTTCAATATGTAATTGCTACATACTTACCAATAATTTAAAGAAATATTGTGGGTGTGCATACGATGAAACACCACCGAAATTTACTGGAAAAAAGAACTCTTCTGAGCAGCGTGGCGATCTGAAGGGAACCAGAAATCGAGAACGTTAACTGTGTCGATAACCGGAGCCGCCTTGGGACCGTGATTCGAAAAATCACGTCACAATAGATAAAATACTATTATTTACTATTAGAGTGATTTTCTTCATTCACTGGTCAGGTTATCTGAGCTAGTCTAAATTATTAAAAACTGTTAATATTTATCATGATGTTCATCGTTTAAGTAAATGCTGTAGAATTACTACTCATTCTGCTTTTTGCCCCTTATTTATCTACAAGTAATATGACAAAATAGCGAAATGAAATGAACATGCAAGTGGGGAAAAGGTGGGCCGCACTAGGGGACATGAAATGCGCATTAAACGCAGAAGAATTGAAAAAAACGAACATATTGAAAAGCAATTAATACAGGCGAGTTCTATGATGGCAAAGATTGAAACTTTAGTATTAGAATTGATAACGGAATATGCAAAAGCATCACGAGAAATGGAAAAACCAAAAGATGAATTCGGAGATTATGTCGCAATTCTGCAAGCTAGTTTGATGTTCGTAGGTGGTAAAGACGAATTTGATTGCATTATCGAAATCCTTCCTTCCTTTCCTTATGGCTGCCTCCTCCAATGAGGAGATCTGGCAGTATCATTATCGAAATTCTGCAAGTGACACAAAGGTACAAAAGACGACCTCGATTTCGTGCAAATGGCACAGAATAATTATCGAAAACTTATAAAAATCGACCCGCGGCCATGTGCCGGAGTTATATATTTAATGGCAACAATGTTTTCGTCGTAATAGACACATGGCTTCATGCCACCATATCAGTGAATATCGATTTTTACTAAAAAATGAAAATATATATCCACGCCAGTTAAAAGATAATTAATAAATAATGCAAATAATCATTAAATATTTTTAAGTAAAAAAGGTAAAATGTATTCTCTAAATATAATAAGTTTGAGCAATGTGGGATTAGGACTTGAATAAATTTTATCCAGCCTTAATGATGGTTACTGGTTAATATTTAATAAAACAATTCATATAATGTATAGTTTATGGTAATTTGACAATACGTATTGAATTGCTCATTTCTGGTATAAATACAAATTTGTAATGTGAACAGTGGTTTTAGAGTGAAAGCCTTCTGAAATAATCATTTAATAATTTTTGTATTAATACTAACATTCACATTTGCGAGTCCTAATTACAAGAGGGCATTTAACGGCAATATTAATTATGACTATACTACCATAATAAAGATCAATATAATAAACTACAATACGTTCCGCTTATACGGAATACGGTGCACCCCTATCTGGTACCGTTATCCATTCACTGGAAATTAATATACCTGTATTCGTCCGGAACTGTCCAAGAGGATTCAGAACATCAATTATATTTCTTAATGGTAAAGTATGCAAGTAAACATTACACGAGATATTCTTTACGAAAACAAATTTGAAGATGTAACGAAAAACAATTAACAAACTTATTTATCGCACATAGTTGAATATAAATTTTTGACATCATGTATGGACTTTGAATTTGCCTATGCTAAATTTAGCTATGTACGTACCTGCAATTAATAGTTGAGGCTATAAAGTCATTTAAGTATTAAACCAAATAGAATTATAATGTACTAGAATGATTTCCGACCTAAAAACTAACGGGTTCTATACGCTATAGCGCACCCCAAAATTCCGTAAACCAGTATATATTTAAGCTAGTCGATTTTGGAGAACGGCACATTTGAATTAATGTACTAGAAGCAGCAATATCAAAGTCGAAGTCTAACGATTGTAATCACGAGATTTAATAAGTATTTTTTTTGGAATCGTCACATATCAGCAGACGAGCAGAATTAATATTAGTCAATTGAACTTCTGAAAAAGACTGTAAATATTATTATATTTTTGTAATCTATAAGGAATATTTAAAGAAAAAAATATTATTCCTATCATCAAAATGATCTGATAGTTGAAAACTAATTTTTGGAATTTATTATGAATTTCTATATTGCTTAATATTATTGTTTAATATACTAGAACAAAAGTTCCCTTATCCTATAAGCCTACGATATAGGAATAAAGTTATAAAGATGCCTGAAGCGAGAAATGAAGAATTGAGAAGACCAATGGAGGATCAGGAGTTGATCCGAAATCCGATGCCAAATCAACCAGAAGTCCTGCAGGCGCTTTGCATATGCGGGCGACCACGGGACTATGAGGCACTAATTGACAATCAGTTCTACTGCCCACATGACGTATCAGCACACTGGAGGGTCTTACCACCGGGACTAGTACAAGCTGGACTGCTTCCTCTTTTTGCACCGAATCCCTTGCAGATGCAATATCCGATGTTCCCAGAAGAACCGCTAGAAGAACTGGAACCTTTGATAGAGGAGAATGCAGAGTCCACGGACAACGAATCGACGCTCTCGGTTGAAACACTGGAGGAGTCGATTGAAGAACAATTGGAAGAAGAAATTGATAGATAATTTCGAGTGATAATGCACATAGTTAATTGTAAATACATTATTTTACTTTCATTTTGTTTAAATAAACTGTTTGTTAAATGTGCCTTTATCGTTGTGATGTGTCTATTACTGAAAAAGGTCGAATCCAGCATTTGTACAAATTCTGATTCCACGAAGAAGGTATTTTTAAACTGTAAAAAATGTTCAATGACGGAAAGTCCTATTAAAATAACTACTGTTGGTTTAAACTGCAACATTGTGTATTAAATTAATGTGGCACACCTACATTCCCACTTTGAAAAGCAATAATTTTTCAAAAAGATTTCAACTGTTTCAAAAGTGATGTTACGTATCTATTAGTATTTTTACGTGAGTTGAAAGCACGTAACCGATGTTTAATATATTATTGCTAGTTCTTTTCATAACGAAGAATGAGTTCAGAACTTTAATGTCGTGCGTGAATCTAATTGATATACTACTTTCACGGTTGCCATACTATTAATAAAAATGAATCACGTAACAGAATAACTTCTTAATTAAGTATACAAGGTATTTTCGTTGTCAGGGATGAAATAATCACATTATCGTTGATAATAATTATTAATTGATCATACAGTCCATATTAAACATGGCTTACAAGGGATATGATAAATCTAATTTTGATTTTATTAATATTTGTATAATAACAATATCATATATATACGATAACAATAATAATCTCAAGATTCACAACATCCTCACAAGTAGATTTTCAATAGTTCCTTCTTTTATGATGACAAGTTAGGTCAGTAGGTAAGAGCGATCTGGATTACTCTAGATCACTTAGTAGCTTTGATCCAGTCAATTTCCAACGCTGCCACTCCTGGTTGATTTTCTGGGAGATATGGTCCGTTGTCGATCTTGATGCCGATGTTAGTAATGGCTGATGTGTCTAAGGGATGAGATTGAAGAGACAATTCTTGACCTCTGTGATAAGGTTTGAATTCGGCCAGTGGTAGTTTCACGAGTGCGAGTTCACCCTCTGGCGCCTTGAAGAAATAGAGATCATCCGGATGGGATGCTTAGGCAGTTTTTGAATTGGTTTCTGACAAGAAGGACAAGTTTCTACGTTTGATTTTGAGAGAAAGAGAGAGATTAAAAAATTACCGTGAAGGTTTGTCCGTAGACTGCAGAATCCTTTCCCAGACCCTTGTGCCTTAATAACATTTTGTACTTAACATTCATTCCCTGTCCACGACATTTAACTATTATGTTGTTATAATCGCTGAGGTCGAAGGTTGTCTCGCAACGTACTGCAGCAAATCCAGAGCCATTCGGTTGCGGATTAAACAGAGTGAACAGTATAGCCCGTTGGAAAATTTGGGTCTTCTGCAGGACTAGAATGGCCTTCGACATGCCCGTACTTTTGATTGTGTCGGAATTTTCGGTCCAATTTGTGAGCTGATCTGAACGTGTAAAGTCGAAGAGCGTTTGCACAGTTCTAAAGAAAAGGTAAAAAAAGAAATTATTTCATATGTTGTTTACTCATATAGTACAGATTTGTAAATATGTACCAGACGGTTAGTCAGATGATTTGAAACCGCAGAATCTAGTAATATTATTTGCTACGGAAGAATGAAAAGATTTTTTTAATAGATATTTTGATTATTTTCCTAAATTGGATATACTTGTTTCTGGTAAATGACTTTATTAGATCAAATTATTGAAATCAACTACTATTATAAAAATAGTGAATGTCAAATTTACTATGATAAATTATCAAAAGTAAAAATGTATGCATAATCACAAGCATGAAAATAATGATAAAAGTTGCAAAAAAAGTGTGGAACGTAAAAACGAATTTAAAAAGAATAGTATTATATCTGCCAACTTTACCCGGAGGCAGTCGCTACCATGACATCCTCCTCTTCCTGAAGAAAGTTACAGTTAAACTGAGCTCATCCAACCTGTGACATCTGGAAATCGATGACTACGCTATATTCTCATCGGGTCTATACCTACACAATCTGCAATTCAGTGATGTCGCCAGTCCCAAATAGGAATCAAACTTCTTGCGTGTCTCGTGGTCGTTTACTTCTTTTTTCACGGTTCTTAAAAACAAGATTATCTTTACCTTTCTGTTTCCTTTTTTATTATTAATACCACAATATTAATGATGGGTTAGCCATGTCGAACGAGAGTGGTTCCTTGTTACTTTTCTTTTCTACTTTGCTTGATTTTTAATTTTGAATAAATTTCTAATGCTTGAATCTGTTACGTAAACTAGTTGGAACGTACTAAGCGCTTGTCTTTCTGTACATACAATATTATCAGCATCAATACTAAGACTGATCGGGGTTCAGAAATGTTTGATCAATTTCCTACGGGAATATGTATTATGTACCTGTAACTGTATATACCAATATTAGAAATGGCAGGAAATGGTTATATATAGAAACTGAACGGATCCGGTTATGACGCGGCATTTATTGAACGACCTGTAAAATTTTCTTCAATAGCAAATTTCGTGACGGCACGTAGCCAAACAACGAGGGTCGTTTTACTTAGCACTAAGAACAGATAGACAATGCATTTGGTAGAAAATCAGAAACGTTCGTGATATTGCAATCAAATATAAAAGTGTTCTCAACGGTTAACCGGAGATACTACTTTGATCAGGATTATAAACTTTCGCAAGATGAACCATTAATTCATTGTTACGTGGTTCTATGAAGTTTTGTTTCTACCATGTACATGCTCTTGTACCGAATTTTATGTTCGTAAAATATTAGATAGAGCGTTCTTCATCCAGAACTATAGTATACCAATGCAACGATGAAATTCGAGGTTCAGTTAATAGATTTGACGATCCCATGATACTGGTTCAGAATTTTCAAATTAAAATAAACAACGGTTCGAGTCGGTGAAGTTAACAGCGGCTTTAGCGCTTTGTCGTTAAACTATGATCGAATGATTTTCGTCGCATAAATCGCTACATCTGCTAGATCGAAGAGCTTTTATGAGCGAGGCAGAAATATAGGCCTTCTATCTATGAGGTAGCACTAATAGTATCTATCTCCAATGACGAGACACCGCTTTGCTTAATGGGTAGATAAACTCCGGCATACATTTGCAAGCCAAATATTGTTATATTGGCGGTATTCAATGCTTTAGCATTGGGTGCTTCCTGACCCCGAAAGTATGCTTTGAAGTCCTTCAAGGGTATGTTGACGGTCTGGAATTCCTTATCAAGTGTGGGAACCTGTATAAGAAACAAATTAGATTATCAGTAACGACAAATATGAAGTCTGAAGCGAAGAAATAAACGAAAATTAACTCACTTTGAAGAATGCTTCGTAGGTCGGATCTGCGTTAGAAGTTAAATTCTCGTGTCGCAGCACAATCTTATAATTGCTGTTGTTTCCCTGAGCTCTACATGTTATCGTGATATTTTCGTATGCTGACAGATCGAAAGCTACTTGTGTTCTCATGCCGGCAAAGGCTGCACCACTTGGAAGCAGATTCAATAATGTGAAAAAAATTGCTCGTTGAAAGACTCGTGTCGTTTCCAAGACCAAGGTCGCCTTCGATTTTCCCTCAGATCTTACAGTGTCCGATTGTTCACTCCAATTATCCAGATTACTTATAGTTGTAAAATCGAAGAGAGTAATACTGTTTCTGAAAAGGAGATTTTTCTTGGTATTAAACATTGCAGTTAAACCGACTGTTGTTTCAAACTTGATAAACATTACTAGGATTTAAAAGTATTCGGTGCTTCAGTACTGATAAAAATTCGAGGATATCCATAGGGTCACACCATTACTGATTTATTGATAAATGCAGTGAGCTTGTGAAGATCTATGATTTACCAGGTTATGTGCTTGTTAGGATTTTATAATTCAGTATTTTTGCCAATACAAGATTCAACACAGTCACTTATATATCAGCTGAGCGACAGTGCATGGCTATGATTATAAGATAACGTTATGCATGTAAGTAAAGTTGACATTTATCCAAGAAAAATCAAGAATAGTCCTCGAAATCAAAAGTTCAGTATATCACACAATTAATCATTTGCATACTTTTCTAATGAGCGCTACTGTGCATAAGTCGCGTGCACAGATGATTCATATATACGAATAAAGTGCAATTCAAATTTTATAATGAAATCTAACGACTGCAATCATTCATTACTGTAAATAATCAAATCGCTCTTGCTCCGTCGCTCTCGTGTGATAGTTAAACTCTGGTACTTAAGACATTTTTGATGTTGAAATTGGTCTTTACAAAGGATCAAGGAGTCACTGATAAACTCTAATGATTACGAAAATTTAATACAGCGTCGAAAATAAATTAAAATAGAGGAGTCATATGATATTGTTTATAAAATCGACTCTGTCAATTACCATACTAGTTTTTTTTAATACACTATGAATATTACACGTGGACTAGACAATTTGCGCGAATACTTAAAATTCCGTATTGACTGTTCCCAATAGAAATGTAACATGTTTTACAATACAGATTTTTCATTGCAGATACTGAGCCCAAGACAAAGGACACATAGGATTCATTATTAAAAGAATTGATTACAAATATGAATAATCTTACCCACTAGTCGCATCTGATAACAGAATGATGCCTATGGCGAAGCCCACAAACTTGATTAAGGAACTTACGGACGACATTTCTTTCTATAAAATAGACTGCACTTGTACTATCGATACAACTAATGCGTATTGGGAGAGTATGCGGTACGTAAGGCGCTACGCTTACGCGATTATATGTGTTTCTTGTAATCGTCCGCTGTTGGAGAAACGTGAGGTGCTACTGGTTTCTGAATAAGCTGTTACTATTTAACAGTAAACTTTTGCAGTAACGCGACACTTCTGAAAATACGTATTGTGTGCTTATCCTTAGTGATAAATAAGTCGTTTGGAATTAATTATGCTGATTTGAAATTTAAATATTCGATTACTTTAATTAATGTGAATTATAGGCTCGATTGTATGGAGTATGAGCTGTTTTTTGGAAGGCTAGCAGATTCTGGGGAAACGTGGCAATGATGTCTGTGCAAATAGTAACAGCAATCTACTCCACTGAAGTTCGTATAACGACTGTGGCACTGCTGGAAATCCTGAGAGATCCATTTATCAGTTATCCATCACGTATCTAAAAATTTTTCATTCAGGCGCGGTGGATAATATCATTGGCAGAAAACTGAAATCCTTTGCTGGACCATTATCTTCGAGATACTCGCAGCTTTGACTGTGTCGGTATTTTTCGGTCCATTTGTGAGTTGATACGAAAAGGCGAAGTCGATGATTGCGATCTCATTGATTTCTAACTAAAATGTAAAAAAAAGCTGTATTATTTCATATTTGTTGTTTGCTTATGTAGTACAAATTTGTAAATTGGAACCATATGGTTAGCTAGATGATTTGAAACCGCAGAATCAAATAATGAGATTTGATATGGAAGAATATATACGTTTTTTAAGGTTCCGTAGAAATTTAGGAACCCTTATGGTTTTGGTCATTCCGTTCGTCTGTCCGTCTGTTTGTATGTCACAGGCCTCCCATTTTCATTTATGTACCCATTAAGATAAAATTTGGTACACAGACGTAGATCGATGACTCAAAAACAGAAATGATAAGATTTTTTTCAAATAATTTTTTTACCTCCCCTCCCGCAAACTGAAAAATAGCTCGAAATTTATTGCTCACCCAATCGAGTGAAGTGTCTTTTAATAGGTCTCCCTCGAATGCAATTTAAAAGGTTCTTAGACCTTTTTATTTTAACCCTTCAGTCACGAGATATTTGCTTCCCCCCCTCCTCTAATTTCTAAACTATCGATGCAAAAAATCTGAAAAACTTCGGCTATCGTCCAAGCATGGAAGAAGAATTCTTTTTCTCGCGGTCTGCCGGACACCCGAGTCCTTACACATGGACCTTCCGCGACCGCGAACCGTAACCGGTCAAAGTTCGCGGGGTACCGATAGTGCATCCCGACGGTTGGGCACTTCTTGCGTGGGGCTCTCAACCCAATAGGGCCTCGTGCCTTCGCCAACGGTCCGCTGTTTTCCCCCGTTCCTTCTTCCCGAACCCGGACCAACGAAATCCTTACAGATGGAGGCGGGATGCACCGCCATGCTGTTGGTAGCGCGTGAAGGTGCGGGGGTTTTACAGTATATACATACATAGTTGTGAACATTGTAGTTTGTATTTCATTACTTTTCAAACCTGGATTCATCGAACCGTAATTTTTTAATGTAAAGATTACGATATTCACGATGACTAATGATACGCAATATCGTATCTGTCAGTGATCAGTTACTTTTAATGAATTTCATCCGCAAAAGTTACATGTTTTAAGTTAACGTAATAGAATGCATTAAGGGTAGTTACTCCGTGGAGTAAAAATTGAAAAATTGTATTTTTGCACAATCTGCTATTGTGAACTTAAAAATTTGATCTTCGAAAACGATTTCAGCGACCTTCGAAACCCTTGGTTACAAGAGTTTGCAATGACTTTGCGAGCGTACGAGGAATCCTGCCAGAAAGGGTTTAGGAAACGAAGGGATGGTTTTTGTATGACATGCAATCGAACGTTATTGAGATTATTAAGCTTCCCATCGATATTTATTAAACGACCTTAACATTTTTGCTTAGCAATAACTTTCTTGACGGGACATACATAACGAAACAATGACGGTCACTTTACTTAGTACTAAGAATAGATAGACAATGCATTTAGTAGAAAATCAGATATGTTCATGAAATCGTAATCAAATCTAAAAATATTCTCAACTGTCAACCGCAGATACTGATTAACTACTTTGATCAGGATTATAAACTTTCACAAGATAACCATTAATTCATTGTTACGTGGTTCTATGAAGTTTTGTTTCTACCATGTACATGCTTTTGTATCGAATTTTATGCTCGTAAAATATTGGACAGAGCATTCTTCACCCAAAACTATAGTGTACCAATGCAAGGATGAAATTCGAGGTATTTCAGTTAATAGGTTTGACGATCCCATGAAATTGGTTCAGAATTTTCAAATTAAAATTAACAACGGTTCGATTCGGTGAAGTTAACAGCGGCTTTAGCGCTTTGTCGTTAAACTATGATGGAATGAATTTCGTCGCATAAATTGTAACATCTGCTAGATCAAAGAGATTTTATGAGCGAGGCACAAATATAGGCCTTCTATCTATGAGGTAGCACTAATAGTATCTATCTCCAATGACGAGACACCGCTTTGCTTAATGGGTAGATAAACTCCGCCATATATTTGCAAACCAAACATCGTTATATTTGCGGTATCCAATGGCCCAGCATCAGGTAACTCCTGACCACGGTAGTACGCTTTGAAGTCCGCTAAGGATACATCGATGGTGTAAAATTCCTCGTTAGATATGGGAACCTGCATAAAAGGAGTGATTATCAGATATAACACAATGAATCGAATGTGAATAGCACTGTTTATCAAAGCAACTTACTGTGAAAAATTGTTCATAGGTCGGATCTTCGTTGGAAGTTAAATTCCTGTGTCTCAGCACAATCTTATAATTGTTATTGTTTCCTTGAGCCCTACATGTTATCGTGATATTTTTGTATGCTGACAGATCGAAATCTACTGGTGTTCTAACGCCGGCAAAGCCAGCACCATTTGGTTGCGGATTTAATAATGTGAAAAAAATTGCTCGCTGAAAGACTTGGGTCGTTTGCAAGACCAAGGTCGCCTTCGATTTTCCCACAGTTCTTACAGTGTCCGATAACTCATTCCAATCGTCCAAATTGGTTATAGTTGTGAAGTCGAAGAGAGTCATCTTGTTTCTGAAAGGGGCATATTTTTGGTAATAATTAATGCAGTAAAAGTGACCGTAGCTTCAAACCTGGCAAACATTAATAGGATTTAAAAGCATGCAGTGCTTAAGTACATGACAGTACATAAGGACAGACCAGTTCTTGGGGTCAATTCTGTAACTCAAATGTAGTGAAAATACGAAAAGTGTATAGTTGTTGGCCAATCGCGTGTTAGGTTCAAAAGAAGACATGCATAACGATCGGCTATCAGCTCTTCACTTTTCATATTTTCACTACATTTGAGTTACACAATCGACCCCTTTAACCATTAATGATCTATTGATAGGTGCAGTGAGCTTGCAAAGATCTCTGATTGACCAAGTTATGTGTTTGTTGGGATTTTATAACGCAGTATCTCTGCTAATTCGAGACTCAATACCGCCATCTACATATATACGATTGCAAGGTTATTTTATATAATCGAAGTTAACGTATGTATATCCAAGAACAACTAAGAACGATCTTTGGAATTAAAAGTTCGGTATGTTATACATTTCATTATTTGCATTGCTTTTTTGGATTATTTACGTGGTGTGCATGGGTGTTTCATGCATGTAAATAAAGTGCTTTAAAAAATTTAGGTGGTCTAATGATTAAAACCATTCATTACTGCAAGTAATTAGCTCGTTCCTGCTCCGTGGCATTCATGTGATTGACAAATTCTCGCACAACATTTTTGACGTTGAGATTTGTCATTACGAAGGTTTGCGGAGTCATTGCTGAACTGTAATGGTTACGAAAATTTAAAAGAGTGCTCGAACATACATATAAAACAGTTATGTAATAAGATTTTGGTTATAAAGTCCACTCTGTCTAATTAAAGCATGATACTAGTATTTTTTTTGAAAAAATGAAAATTACATTTGGATCGGAGAAGTTGCGCAAATATTTGAACAGCCGTATTGAATGCTGTTATCAGAAATATAACACAGTTTGTAATAAAGAACTTTGCAATTATTGAGCTGAAGACAAAGAGCAAAGATGCCCTCCCAGGACAGTTGTACAACTGGTCTGAGACGGCTCTCATTATTTAAAGAATTAATTACAATAAATTTTGGATATTCTTACCCGTTAGCAGCTTCTGATAATAGAATAGTGCTTGCGATGAAGCTCATAAACTTGATTGAGAAACTCCTGAATGACATTTTTATCTGTAAAACAGAATAAGAAATGGATTATTAGGTTATATTACGTCTTCCATAACCTTTGAGTGAAATCGTAATGCCGGATACATCAGAGTATAACTGAAGGAATATTCTCCGCAGATAAGATTCCATATACACATAAGATCATGCATGGTGTATAACATACACATTTACGTATATAAAACAATAATTTAATTGTTTTATGTTAGATGAAATTTACGTAACTGTACTATGCTGTTGATATAAATAATGCTTACTCAGTTACAATGCAGTAAACAATCAGGTGTCCTCCTTCCGTGATTATATGCGTTTTGTGTAATCGTTCGCCGTTACATAAACGTGAGATGTTACTAGTTTCTTGATGGACTGCTCATATTTATTCAGTAGCTTCTTGGTAATGCTAATGGAAAATATTTAAGTATTTCTCTTGTTAAAGAAGTCATCTGAACTATATGATATTTGATTTGCAACTTGAATATTTAGTTAAAGTAATTATTGTTAATTATAGTTTATTGTATGGAATATGAGCTGTTTTTTTTAATAAGTAAGCATGTTCAAATCGAGTATCAATGGCGCTCGTGCAAGTCGCATGCGCAGTCTACTCCAGTGAAATTTACATAGCGACTGTAGCATTGCACGTGTTCGATTGATCATGTGTTGAGTTAAAAAACGTAAATGTCAGTCGGCGTATCTAATTTTACAAGTGACAAAATGGATACATTGGATAATACAGTTTCGTTTACCACCGCGCCAGGATTCTGCCCAGATTGTGGATCAATCCTTCCGTTATTAGGAGACCATGGAGGAGTCACTTGTTATTCTTGTCGACGAACTTGGAGTGCTGAGGGTATGTACTGCGCTTGTGCTAACCTAACCTAACCTAATCTACCTCGGGAATCAAATTTGAATTTTCATACAAATTTAACCGGCTTTTATCTCGGGATGATTAATAGGGATGGTGATTGGTTGAACTAGGAGTTGTTTGTATTACATTTCAACATGATTTTATTCAACATAATAATGGTTGATAGTATTGTAGAAATTAATGATCCTAATGATTTATTGCAATGTTTCCCCTTTTCAGTCTTTGGAGATATGGCTATCTCTTACAATATTCACTTTAATGATCTTAATGCATATTCTACAACCATGCAAAAAGATGATGAGGATGAGGAGGCAGATGGACCTGTAGTAGATAGACGGTGTCCACAATGTCAAAATGACAAGATGTCCTATGCAACTCTGCAATTACGCTCAGCCGATGAAGGGCAAACAGTCTTTTACACATGTACAAAGTGCAAGTAAGTATTTTACTTTCAAGCATTTTGGTTTTAAGAAGTCCAATTATAATAGTATTGTTCTGTTTCTTTATAGGTTCAAGGAAACTGAAAATTCATAAATATATTTTATAAGTTTCTATATCTATTTGTTATATAAAACAACATCTCTACATAATGGTATTGTTACTTGTTGGTAAATGATGCACCAAAGTTACAAAGAAACGACATGAGGAATAAATAACTGAGAAATTATTAATAAAACATAGAACTTTATTTATATTACATTCAACGAATAATGGATAGTTGGGTATACAAGCACTTCGTAATACTATATGGGTGGTTGTTACTGTTCTCATTTTAACAATACTTAACTAGTTCAATCGTACATTAATTAAGTAATCTTGTATGTACAAGAGGTCAAGGTTAAAAGGTAACAATTATCTTAGTAAATTCATGTAAATCCACCCATCGAGAACTGCGCAGTGGTCCTTGGATTACAACCGACTGCAATAGTCAATGACTATGACAGTCTGTTTGCACTACTGTGCACTTTGAAATTGTTTTTCTGTTTTATAAAATACTACTACATCTATAGTAACAATGATGAACATTGAAGATATGCTGTCCATAAGGGATATCAGATTAAAAGAGAAAGAACTAGGACCAAGATGTATATGAATTCAATATACCAATTAAGTGTAAAACGACGTTATTAATAACATTATTATCATCAATGAAAGTAACCAACTATTGCTTTGGCAGTCACATTTGTCAATCTGTATTTTCTCTACAAACAAGGAAAAGTCTGTTACGTATTTCAAAAAGGAATGGAAAGTAGGAATCAGGTTGACCGCTGTACGTCTTGTCAAAATAATAGAGTCAAACACCGAAATAAGAAATGTAGCATACAAATGTGTGATATATCTATTAGAAATTCTTTGTTGATGAAATTGATTTGGAAGTATCAGGCATATTTATTCTAAAATTGTTTTAAAAAATGATTTTTATCAAAGACCTTCATTTTATAATGGTCGCATTGTTATCGCAATTTTCAATTGTTCGTATCCGTAATATGTAAAACGGTCAAGTACTTCGACTATTATTTACACGAACACTTAATATATATGTTACATATCGTACATAAAACTATGTACAAGTGTTAGGTTATTTACAGAGTTGGGTATTTCGGTATCTTTCCTCTATGTTTAAAAGTAGATTGTCTCTCTAGTGTCTGTGCCTAGATCATGAAGGTGTATCGAAACATTCATCCAAGAAATTTTCTAGAGAATGATACAAGTGCGCTCTAGACTGAGCGATTCCATGATCTTCATCTGTGTATGTCTAAAACAGAAAGAATATTACATTAAGTTACCTACAAATAAGATTTTTTTTAATTATGAATGAATAATGATTACAAATAAATTTCCTAAGTGACGTAAAGAAGTACATTAATTATACAACTGGTAACTGAAACTCATAGATTCTAATACAAAACATATGTCACAACTGAATCATATTTGTACAAAAAATTCTATTGAAATTATGTGAGCTGTTAAGTGTTGTTAAGTAACCATAAAATTAAGCGATCTGCAACGCGACTAAAATCACGTATCACGTTATTTAAGTTTCAAATGAATGCGATCAAACGCACTGGAATCTTTCACAAATTTAACATTTCTGTACACAATTAGTGTAAACTGCAGATACATCACGCATCAATTTTGAGAGTACCTGTTGTCTGAAGAGGATGTCTTTCTGTTCAAGAACTTTGGCAAGCATAAGAGATTGTTGGTAGTGGACGTTGTCGTCGAGAGTACCGTGGATAAGATAATAACTTTTAGTTTTTATGTTGTCGACCTTGTTCAAGAGTTGACCTTGTTCATAACCAACGAGGTTGTCATCGACGGTAGGAAGTCCCATGAAGCGTTCCGTGTAAATTGAGTCTGTAATTAATACAAGTCATTAATTAAGTTGCCTACAAGAAGGTTGTAGGTTCGTGTTAGAACATGGGTTAATGGGCCTAGGTTTTAAATTAAAAACAATGGGAGAAGAAACGAAAGTGAAAAACGATAAAGGTATGATTTCTATATACGCACAAAACCTTATAATATATTTTACTTAAATTTATGACTGTCAAGAATGTTTGTTTATTCATATTATTCTTAAACTTTAAACTTACCGTATAACGCCCAGTCTGTAACCGGTGCCACGGACATACCGCATTTGAAAACACCGTTGTAATCCATGGCCAAGGTCATCCCGGCCGCATAACCACCATAGCTCCAACCCCAAATGGCAGTCCTGGTACTGTCTATGTATGGAAAATTCTCCTGCAAATGTCTGAAATCAAAGATTTGCAAGTTATTTTATTGCACAAAAAATTCTGGTAAAAAAAGTATCTGACGTAATACTGAGGCAAAGTCGAAAACTCTGCCAATATTTGTAACAAGGAATGAAACGACATCGATGAAGTCAATTAGAGGTCAATTGCTTGTACAGGAAGAATGAAAACATTCTCGACTACGTAGATACATTACGTGAAATAATTTGCGACAGACTTGTGAGAGAAGGAAGAAAGAAAAAGAGACTCAGAAAAGATAGGACTGATTGAAAATCATTTTGGGTGAATGAAATTAGGGATTTACTTTGTCCCCAACTGGCTCTCCAACATCAGAATTAGAAAAGATTAGGATAGTCCAGTACTTCCCTCTTAAGAGGTGACCATAGCAAATCCCTTTTTAGCTTCTTGAGTGCATTTGCACGCAATCGCATCGACGATGAAGTTCCGGTCAAATTTATTTCCATGACAGATCGACAAGTAGTCGACTTCCGATCCCTTACGGTTTTCCCAGGCTAAGCTTGACTGACCAGCGAGTTCATAGGTTAGAATGGGATAGTTCACAACTCTTTGGAGCACTAGGATCAGCAGCGACGCTGCCCAAGCTTTTGGGGTTGTATTTTGCTGGCGCGTCGCATCCACCCATGTAAAAAGTCAGTTGTGAAATTGGCAGCTGGCCAAGCGATTGCCGAATTGGCAGGGACTCTGTTTTATAATATATATTCATAATTATATCTGTGTTGTGAACATATTCTGCGTAGCCACTGTGCGTAGGGGTTATTTCACGTTAAATCGGTCAAACGAGGCTGCTTTGGTTGATGTCTTTCTTAACTGTTTGCATTACATGTTTTTTGTCTCCTCCATTAGTGTTGGCGACTCCGAGATGGATTAAGGGAAAGAGACAAGAGAGCAACACTGGTTTAAATAAATGTTATAAGGATTTTTTATCGTGCATTGGAAATGGTATGAAGTATTGATTCGATCTGACATGCGTATGTATGGTGCATTGCATAAGACTCGAAAAAGTAAAAAATTAAAATTGAATTAATATAAAATATTACAAAAAATTTGTTTATATGTATTAAATATACGCCGTAATACAATTATTCTTTTTTTTTCAAATGGAATATTTCGAAAAAAAATCTCCATAATACCTCATTCGAATTATAAAGAGAATCATTGTTAATTTAATTCTTAAGATTTTTAACTCTCTTTTTTACAAAAATTTGTTTCTGGACCTACATTCCACACGGTACAAGATACTCGAGGAAATCCGCAATCGTGATGCCAACATTGATCGATTCGGCATGGAATTGCCCCTACATATGTGTGTGAGTATCGAGGATTACTACCCCTCTTTAGTCAGTCAGCCAGTCACCAGCTACCCTTTATGTTGGACTCAGCAGCCTTTTCTTTTACACCTACATAATTCGTTCTTTCATGTTCTGCGGCTATTCCTCTTTTCCAAAGTGAATATGTATCTACTTTACCGACAATGGCTTTTCTCTTTTTTTTTCTTTTTTTTTACTTGAACGAATCGCTTATTGACCCTGGTTTGGATGAGCTTTTGACAATTGCCTATTGCCCTTTCAAGTTTCTTTGCGACTTTCGAGATTTCCAAGGGTCTTTTACGTGACCCCTTTGAATTGGAATTTTCCGGATTCATGGGAAACTTAGCGGAATTAGGTCGATTGATTTACCGATTTCCATTATGAATATAATGGAATTTCCTTACGATTTAATCATTAATAATTAATTATTAAATGACATCAATGTTCCTTGTGTTAATTACGTTGTTAGAACCCAGAGTATCGTTACGTATTTATGGTATTTGAACAAAACATTTACAGAATTTTTATTTGACCTTTTTGGCCTCGAAAAATTATTTAAGAAACTTGGACTATACATCATATTGCGAATACGTGAAATTCGCGGATAATGATATCACGAGTAAGGGGATTCCGCTGATGTATATTCACTGATAATGAAATAAAGTTTTATGCGTAAGCGCGAGGAGTGAACATGATTATAAAAAGTTTCAAAAGTTTAGTGGACCATTTTTGTAATGCAAACTTATCAATTGCAATTTTTACACTTACATTTACTCAGCCGATATTACCACTGTAGATTTCAAGGGATTGATACTAATTGCGTTAATCGATACGTTTCGTGTTTTCAGCTCCCACTTATTGATGAAGAGGGTCTCTCTCCTACAGTTCCCTTTAAGGGATTAAAGGCAATTGAAAACTTTCTTAAAGTAAATCAAAGACATCTGCCCCAGAATGGCAAGTTTTCGTTGAATCTCGTTCCCTCGATTATAAAATACTATGAAATTAGTATACAATATTTTTCATGTCAACTACTTCATTTGGGTATACGTGCTACTACATAACTTCGTAATAAATAGTAGGCTTAATTTTACTTCAATTGAATTATTCATTCGTATCACCGGAAAGTTCAAAGTTAACTGAAGTACAATCGCCAAGAGTTCTAAATCGATTTCAGTAATCGAAGTTGGAAAAGGAAAATAAACTTTTTTATTCAGTCAAGTTATCAGCATTTCCTGGAAGTAACTGACTTGAAGGATGTGAATGCTAAAGTATCAATGGTTTATTCATTTTTCAGAAAATGATTTAAGTCGTTCATTCGTGAAACTGTCATAAACGCTCGACTTGATGTTGACACGTCATCTTTTATCTTTAACTATGCAGTTTGAAAATGTAACATACTTTAATACATACTACGGTCCTGATTACCTTAAAGGTGAATCGGAACTCGAAGGAATATCTTATAAATGATTTCTTGAAATCACATTTAACCTTCCTTTCGAATCAGCAACGTTTTCTTTTTTTTTTTAGAATGTTCGTTATTATAATTTCAATCATTTCAATTTATGCCAGACATTATCCCACGTTTTATCCTCTGACATCCATTAGTCTGAGATTACCGTTTGCTCCCGGGTATACTAGGGGATCTAACCTGATAACAAAAATAGTAGCAGTTATATGTACGAACTTTTCTTTATATTGTCTTTTTCATTCTGAAACGAATATTCAATGCATACTAAGGATGATAATTATTTGGAAAGCTCTGTTAGATATAATTTTCAAAACACAAATCTCTCCTTATTGGTAGAATTTGATAGGATCAGTGTAATAAGGCTACATGCATACACGCTGAATTAGACGATCCTTAAATTTAGCCGGAAGGTACAAAACCCTTATGGTAAAAGGAACCTCGTTTTCCTTTCACAGATAGTGAATCTTCCTGGAGGCAGTACTCGAAAAGCCTTTTCGAAAATCCGTATCAAGGACTCGTTGTTCTCTGTGAGAGTTCCGTGGTTGAATTTTAATTTGAAAAATACGCCTCGTCAAACAGCGATTCCCAGTGAGATATTACGTGCCGTGTTTTATCTATGCAAGTAATGCAGTTCTATTCAATAGCAACGATACCAACATTTCCCTGGAAACAGCAGTAGCAGTCACAACTGTATTCAGCCAACTGGTCTCGTAGAACAGCTGCCACGTATAAACTCAAACCGTAGAAATGCAAACAAGTTAGCGGCTTGCCCGCAAGCACTTGGCTGTAACCAAATGCACACAGGATGAGGAAGAAGTGCTGGTTGGCGTCGAAAATGCACGAGAAGCGAGTTGGAGAGGGGATGGAGGGGATTAAAGGGAAGAGAGGGGGTAGTCGTGGAGGCAACTGGATGCAATGGATAGGGGTTGCTGGACGAAAGTTAGCCTTCGGCTTATCCAACTAGACGGCTCAGCTTTTGCTACTCTTAACTTTGAATTAATTGAAACCGGCGCCGGTAGAGAGCGACGTAAGTCTACGGCAATAATTGAATTGGTTACAGGTGAGAAATATTGAAAAATTACGTCAGCTAACGGGAGAATAAAATGTTCTCAAAGATTTGCAAATTTTTTCAAGTATTCAATTCGTCTGCTTGAGAAATTTGTGTCATTAGAAAACTGTATTAATGTTTTAATTGGCTGACATTCACTTGGGAATAGTATTGGGAATCATGCACGTTTCTATGGCATCGAATATTTTTTTGATGTGCTGTACCTACTTTGTGAGATTCTCCAGGCATTGTACCTTATCAGTAGATTAATCCGAAACTCCTGACTGTTCTGCTACCTTCTTATGAAAATTCAATACATTCCGAACTTCGTTCCCAACTTTATTCTTCGCAGTACTCACTTTCTTTCGAGACTTTTAATTATTACGTATGATATATTATATAGTACTATTCAGAGCTATTGTGCTAGTTCAGAATGATTCTATCATGGGATTCCATAGCAATAAAATGAATGCGCCAATTTCAGCTGGTACAATAGCTCTAAATAGCACTTCATAGATAGGATGTTTATTAAAGTCGAATATTTAAACTCACTTCATGTTCATAAGAGTTGTTACCTGAATTTTGATTATTGAATTTAAAAATTTTCAAAATTTCTCACGACATAATAAAATTCCTTCTAAACGATTGTTCAATGATATATCGAAAATCCTTATAAAGTGTATTTCGTAGCATTTTTTGTTTGATAGTAAGAATGTTATATTAAAAGACACGTATGTACTCCTTTCATCAAAATCCGACATGCTTCAGAAACACCTTTTTGCCGGGCAGGAGAATAGGTAACGCGGTAAATAAAGTTTACTTTAAATGAAAGGTCAGCGCGGAAACTGCTTGCGAGATTTATCTCTAAATCCATTTCAGAGCGATTGGTTTGTCAAAGCAAACAAAAGCCTATCAAGACCTTATCGAACCGCTGGGCTTTGTCAGTAGAGCTTTAGGGTATCAAGTTCTTCATCCTTTCCTCATTCTCGTCCTTGCACTTTTTTCCTCCTTTTCGATTTGCCGCCAAAATAAATTACTCTGGGCATACTGGTGACAAAACACAGGCACCTTGAAGGGGCGTGAGTGGATAACACGGAAGAGATCAGGAGGCAGATAAATAAACGAAAAGAGTAATCTAGAGGTACGACAGTGTTAGAGTTGAACAAAGAATTGTTAAAGGCAGTGGGAGAAACGAGTAAATGAAGGAGAGAGATGAGCCAGGAGAAAAGGAAAAGGCAAAGTTCTGGTAATCGAACCGAACGGAATGAAAGAAAGGAAAGAGAGAGAACGGTTGGCAAGAAGAGCAAGAGAGAGAGGAGATAGAGACAGAGAAGAGTGAGATACGATAAATTTTGTAGCAAGTAAAAGAGGAGTAGTAACAGATCCGTAACGGATGGCGAGAGAGCAGAGTGAGAGAAAGGGTCGATAAATTTAGCAAGGGGTAAGAAAGGTCAAGAGTAGCGACAGCATCGAGAGGAACTAGTGAAAAGGAGTAAAGGAGAATCGAGGGAGAGAGGATACGGGAGACTGTGAGAAGGACAGAAGAAGATGGAGAGAAGGTGAAGAGACTGAAGAAAAGAGCAATAAATTAGAGTCTAAGTCGAGCCAACGGACAATTTTCTTCTTGTTAACGTTCCCTTAAACCGGTCTGGGGCGAAAGAAGTTAATTTAACGGATACGAACCTGGAATTAGCCGCTAGGACTTAGTTACTTCCTTCTCTTTCTCTCACGCATATACCATGTGTTTTATCTCCCTCTCTCACATACCCAACCATCTCCGTCGTGACGGGATTATCGGTTCGCCTAATCCTAGGGGGTGATACGATACTTGCATGTATTACGTTTGATTCAATACTTTCATCGGGAACGTCCTCTGACGTGGTTTGGAGCATTTCTAATGCATTTTGAAGGACACTCATTCGATTGTTAATACAGGGATAAGATTGAAGGGACAGGAAACTGGTTGTCTGAATGATATCCTAATAGTAATTTAAAAAATCTGAATGACATCTGATAGTAATTTAAAAAATTATTATTTTTGGTTCTTATTCTTCTTTGGAAATTCGTGTCAGAGGGAGAGATATTCAAATAATATTTTAACTGTGATATAGCAGTCAACCCTAGCCGAGAATGATTCAAAAGTACTTACAAGCGAATTTCACTCTGCCCGCTGGATGAAGTTAACTAATTAACGAATGTAATCAACGTTACGGAAACTTCCACTGGAAATTTAGCTCTCAAATGTGTTTCACGCAGTTGAAGTAAAACCTCGAGAATTCGATATTCAATGAATCATGGGCTACATAACAATCTACTTACTGACGATTTATATCAGGTGATATATGTAGCTAAAAGTATCTGCAATAACTTAATTTTCTTCACTCTCTTGGATACTCCTACAGTTGGACCACTCGGTATATATAAGATTATAGGTAAAATTGTCTAGCGTGTATAATATAGCATAGTGACTATGTACAAATATATACCAGATGGTCCAATTCAGAGTATTTACACCATTTAATTGCACCAGTTAGTTGAGTTCTTTCATATATTAGTGTATTTATAATGAACAATATATGAAATTAATTTTTATCTTACCTGGTTACGTTAATTTGATCTATGATCTCAACCGTTCCGAGATTTCTGTATCCCGCGAAGAGCATGCTGTTGCCTTTTAACCCTGAACCACGGCCATCGATAGCAGCATATATAATGCTTTTATTGGTCACCAGATATGTACCCCAATCCATGTTAAATTTTTCCGTTACTTGGTACGAGTCTGGACCACCATATCTGTACGAAAAAAGACAGTGTTAAGTTTATTTTTGAAACGGCTCTATGCGACTGCAAATACTTGATAATGGATATCTAATATACCAACAATCTTTTAGTCAGCCTTAAATCACGCGGTAATGTTTCACAGTTCAGTATTATTTATCAGACTGAAAGTGGAACACTGTCCTACAGGATAAAAGGACAGAGTAAACGATACTGTAGATAGGCCAGCCATTTAGCTAAGGTCAACAGTGACTACTTTGAGCTACTGATTTATCAATATTCGCATAGTAGTAATGGAGCTTGCGTAGTAATAATATAGTGTTACATCCGACTAATAAATATATGTGTTGTCATTGAATAAGCTCAGGTGAAACTTTGTAACTTGTGTTTTTACTATGCTATATCAATGTTATTATTTAATACGGAAAAAGAGCTACTAGTGTGCTTTGTGACGAATAGAAAAATAACGGGTAGATTAACTTTAAAATATTTTAATTAAAACAGAATATCGGGTACGAGGTTTTTCGTATAAATAATTAAATTTCACGATATAAATAATTGGCTGTTTCTGCTATTCGCGTTCAGCTTTAAAAAATGCAATCGCTGTGCATTTACATAAAGCTCCAAGTTTTTAATGGTTATGCATTCACGTGGAAAGTCATTTGGGTCACAGTCCGTCCTCGAATTCGATGTGCTTTTCTCTGACAGTTCGTAAATAATTCAATTTTTAGCAAACTACACGTGGCTCTGCATACAATTTTTTATTGAAAGTACCCCTGCAAAAAAGAATAACTTGCAAAAATTTTGTTTATCAGTTGAAAAAATCTTGAAACTGTTAAAGAAAATTTTGCATATATCTTGTAATAAGCTTTCGAACACTTGCTGTTAAAAGCAAACATTACGCAAGCCTTGGGAATAGCTTGGCGATTATCTTGGTAAACATTTCCTCATAACCCTTGGCTAAACCTTGGTTGTGTCCTTGGTAAAGACTTGCTTTTAATTTTTGCTTTTGCTTTGGTATTCCCTTGGCGAATATTTGCTCCCAATCCTTGGCTACACCTTGAACAATTCTTTGACAAAGACTTGCTTTTAACTCTTGCTTTTGTTCTGATGTTACCTTGACGAACACTTGTTCATAACACTTGGCCATTTCTTATTTTTCTTTTTTTTCCATAATAGTTTACAGTTACTGGTACTAGTTTTGCCTTTATTATTTACGTTTCTCAGTCTTTACGCAAATTTTTAACTTCTTTCGATATCATTCGAAATAGCAAAGATACTTTTTTTCTTTGCGAATAGAAATTAAACAAACAATAATATGCGCAATCGATGCACAATCAAAAAATATTCACTCTGATACACTCCGTATACGTTTATCAAATATTTAAAGTAAAATTTTGCCGTCACTCACGTTGACAATATTTATTATTTTACGTACTTCCTTCTTCACAGTCTTTTACGTGAACTTATCCATTTCCCATGACTTTTTCTTTACGGGATGATAATGTGTAAATTTTGTTATCTCCTGATCTGCTTTTTTCTGCTTTTAACACACTTTCGTACAGACATGTGTCCCTTCTTTCATCTTATACTATGTTGAACACCATTTCCCTCTGTCCCTCCTAGCACTCTTTACACTCTTAAAAGTTGAGGCAGACGTGCCACCTACAAATTAGGGACGTTATTAGGATTTACGCCGGAAGTTGGCCGGGGGCCGAGAGTTGGCGAGACGTAAATTTACGGAAACGCCAAAAACACGGAAACATGCTTGCATTCGCCGTGCATATATAATGGTCTTTTATATATGACGTATTCCGGTGCTTAAGGAAAAGATAGTCGATGAATAAAGGTTCTACTGTTGATATTAGCTGTATCCACTATCTATAGACAGGCAGAGAGGTTCGGTCAAGTTGTCTTGAAAAGAGGGCAGATTCGTAAGGTGAAACGGTATAGTGAAACTGATGATGGAGCAGAAGTTGGTGGGAAAATGTCGAATAAAATTGCTAAAGTCCATTCCGTCATTTATTATTGAAGATGGAACGCACTTAAGCCCCATAAATAATGCACGGAAGCATCATGTATGTACATACATATGCACGATGGAAACGTCTTTCGTGCATGCATGCCTGCATGTATAATATCTACAATAACTTACGACGCGACTCCGTTAAAGTTAGCCGACGGTAACGTGCCATTTTTCCTCGTTAATTTTCAAGTTTGCCTGCGACACGAAATGCCTATGAAGTTGTTAGAGGTGCGGGAGGTGCCTTGAAAAAGTTTTACGGTATGGTGTCAACGCTGCGACATATTTTCTCCTTATTTATATTTTACGAAACACTTTTGAAGACCCCTCGTGATATAATTAAAGAGAAATGTTGGATGAAAATATTGAGAAGACTTTTTTTTTTCTTTGCTGTTAAATCTTCCTCTTCTTTACTACTTCTAATGTCTGGATCCTTCATCTATTCTTATCTAGTTATAGGTTTGTTTTATTGCATCGAAGAGTGCACGTTTATTGGTTCTTGGATGAAGTGTATATTTATATATATATTTATTCTATTCTTAGGGTGATATATTCTTACTGATTGCACCATATGTATGCTTTTTTTTCTGTATTCTGAAAATTTAATTTAAATGTGATCTGTCTGTTGACTTGTGCTTGTTTCATATTCCGAGTGACAGACGTAATTCTGTGATATTATGCGGGTAAAATTTTATTTTTTATTTTTTTTCCAACTTGCTGTGAACCAGGCAAAACTTCATTGCTCCTGTAAATAAAGCTTGAGGGCGAATCGTATTAAACAGTTCAACTGACTCGAATGACAGCGAGATACGAAATGCAATTTATTTTCTGACTTTGAGTCTGAGATATCTTACGTAATGGATCATTTAAATGGATCCTAATTACATATTTTAGAAGTTATTTTATTGCTCCTATAATTTTGCTTAACCATTTCCAAGCCAATGACGCATTAGTGCATACACTTTTGTTATATCTCAGTGGACAAATAATGCAATAATGATGAAATTATGTATTCCGGGGTTTTTGATTCGCTGAATTAGAATCCGAGTTTCAAAATTCAAATTTATAATTAGTAACTAAAAAAAAATAAGGAAACTGTGCATTATATAAATATATTAATTTTTGTTGTCTTGGCCACTTGTGTCTAACAATGTATCATAGCCTCCGTCAGAAAGAATTAAGAGATGAAATATCAAGTTTCATATAAAAGATAATATTAAATAATGACATATTACATATATCACACAGAAGGAATTTTTAAAATTTATTTAGTACGTGATTCGATATTTTCAGATTAATTGTTGTATAGTCCAAGGTGCACATGCCTATATTTATAAGTATTTTAAATACGACAAAACGAATAATTTTATTAATCAGGAGTAAAAAATAAAGTATTAAAATTTTGTATACAAAAAATATTCGTATAATCATAATTGACTGCTTGAATGTTTAATAGATGATAATATTTGTCTTCATTATGCATAAATATATGTATATATATTCACCCCAATAATGACACGAAGAACGGAGAGATAAGGAAAATTATTCATAAGTTTTTTCTCACTAAGATAAATTCATCTTGCCTCCATTATATAATGCCCATTAAACTGCCCTCAATATTCTCTTTGAGTTGCCAGTCAGCAGCTTCTTGCCCGCCACTATCCGCCCTATTGATACAGATCGGAAGCTGGGGAGAAGCCACCCGGAAGTACTTTAAGCGTAGGGGATTAATCGTTACAACCCCTTGTGCAGTAGCGGCAAAAAATATCGCTGCTCTTAGCAAGAATATTGGAATTCATACACGAGAATGTGTATATATATACACGTATACTCACACTGCGATGTAACTCTATAGTGTGATATGCAGCTTCGAACTATTTTAACATTTAACTATCAAAATATAAATTTTATTATAGAAACTTGACGTATAACTATACCGAGTTATGTTAGTGCTCATCTTACAAATGTTGAACCCAATACTCGCACGGAAAAATATATATTGGTTTATGTATCCAAATATATATATATAGTTAATAGAATCTTTTTATGGTATATACATATATACATATGTATTACTGCATATTCAGTACATATTTCAGATACATTTAATATCTATACAAAACATATATCATGTATATTTTACATATATAAAAAGCGGCAATAATGATGTATATATACATATATTATATCTCTAATACATATTTCATATATCATATTTTATATATGATATATGTTTTGTAGATATATCTTCGATATATAAATTTCCGTGCGGGTAGTTACCACTCATAACATTTAATTAGTAATAAAATCACAAACTTATCACACGAACATATCAAATTTTATTACATTAATAGAAATTCCAGTTACGATCGAAAAGTCTTTGTTTAATCGTAGGTGTCTGTACTGTGACGTTGTAAATGACGTCACGAAAGTATTTTCTAATCAAGATCACGCTTCCTACAGTTTCCTCCGTTTAAAGTAGTCTTCATTTTGTAGGACCATTGTACGTATATCTCGTACTCAAAGTCCAACATTTTCCAGACATGAAGTTCTATGCCGAATGTTATACTGATATATATATTTTTTTATATTCACACCTTCATTAGTATCAAGAATGAAAGTTTTTACTGGATACTCGCGTACGGGACGCAGATGAATAACAAGGACATCCTATGAGTCGAACCCTCAGTGAAACTGGTTTAGTAACGTATATTTACGTTGACAGAGAGTCCGAGGAAAACTCACAATACTGATAACGTATGCTAGATTTTGCGACTGAGTTATCTCTCGTGCAGAATTCTCATCGCTTTAGGATTAGGACCACGTTCTCTTGTTATGTATTCTCGTTCAAGTACTAAAGCTAACGTTCTTATCGCCAACAGAATTTTCGTAATACTATCAAGTCGTGATTTGTCGCCCCGACCTTGTTTTCTAGGGTCAGACACTTCACTGCGACGTAAAAGGATATCAGATCATTATGTTATAACGCGACCTTTTTCTCCCGCAATGAACTCCTCGATAAAGGGTCATATTTTTCGTAAAAGGATTTTCTGTATTTATTGCTTTTGTTTTGGTAGGGAATTAGAATGAAAACATTGACATAAATTATGTTACATCATCGGTATTGTAAAATATTGTATTTAAAATCAAACTATCTTTGTACTTTCGTAACAAAGATTTTATATTTGATTAGCAAATTAACGGTTGCGTTAGGTCTGTGAGGGTACTACTACACGGAGAGAATTTTTCGTTAATTTTTCCTATGAAATTCACGATAAAATTTATCGCAGGAATCAGTAACCGTGGGACAGAGTTACCATTTCATTACTTATTGCTTATAACATACGATATTTTGAGTTGCTACAGATAAATTTTACATTGCACACGGTAAATATTGTTGCAATTTTTACTGCGTTTCACAATGTCAATATTTTTTGTGGTTAAATTCAAAGGTACGAAATGTACAGTGCACTCCATGGTAAAACTGAATGTAGCGCACGAGATAATTCGGCTGTTCTAGATGACTTTTTAAATTCAACAAGGTAAAAGCTATATGTACTCTTACACTAAATATTTTCAAGTTTCAAAAATTTTAACGTACATTTCAGTAAAAGCTGACGTATCATACTTACTTTTTAGTACGCTTTCGTAAATTGTTCTTAAATATATAAGTAATATTTTATGAAATGTCATGATGTCCCGTGGATATCGTGTGTTTCACGGTAATTTTTAATAAAAAATTCTCTCCGTGTACTACTACTCTACATATATTTTAGTACGTGGTCATCCTAATGTTTCCGGTATCGGGGCACTTTCGAAATTCATCATTGGTCTCGTTACCAGCTAAACGATCAGTACTTATAGTTTGCATTTGATTTCCGTTAGACAATTGTATTTTGAAAAAATTTGAACCATTTTTTGTTTTTTCTTTAATTTGAATTTTCGTCCATTGTGCCTAAGGGCTGTAAGCTGCTAGTGATTTGTTACCATGTTTGCTTGCTAATTATTTCCTATGTAAAAAAATGTAGCCTCTCTTGTAATCTTTGAGAAAGTTGGGCAGTGTTGGTATTCTCTCGAATTTAAGATCAATTTAATTTTTTGGTATTTCGACACTTTGTTGTTTGTGGAAAAAGTCCCCGAAACAGCATAGCATATATTATGGTAAAATTATATGTCGTCTTATACACCTTTTTCCTACTTCTGACAATAACCTTTTCCAGTGCGATTCATTTCATGTGTGAATGATTTCTCTTTGCGAACCATCCATTTAGAATATGGTGTTACAGTACGTGCAAAGAATATTTTTAACAATGTGGTAGATCTGAGAAAACATGCTCGGTGCAGCGGGGAAACCTAAGGAGCATGATTTAAGTGCTTTTACTCAAATCCGAACTCGATATATGGTACTTAAATGTGGATGCATATAATATACTTGTTTTTTAGAAAATATAAGTGAGACCATACGGAAGAGATTACTATCACATACTATCTTTTGTTCTTACGACAATGAATCTGTATATATTCAGGATTTGCAACAAAACGTAAAACGAATTGGATTCGAAATTTATAGAAGAGATCAAGTCCCAGGTGGGTTCATGAGGAAGAGAGAATTGCAATGTCACACTGCTTTATCTTTCAAGATTGGAAATTTTTAGGTTCTCAAAGGATTGATGTCTGATATCTTTAAGAAAATCAAAAGATCCGATATACTAAAAAATGATTTATTCTAAATTTATTCTTGAGATTTCGAAATTTTGATTTGAATTTAAAAATTATAAGAAACATGTACACGGCTAGAATTTCAAATTTTTTGAAAGCATTTCATAGAATATTGGTATAGGATATAAAAATTAATCATTGCTTACTCAATTTGTTACTGATATAAAGAAAATCAATATTAAAAATACCACGATAAAGCGTGGAAACGAAAACGCTCTATTAACGATTGTAACGTCACAATCTCATATCTTATTATTAATGAGTCTTCTAAAACGCACTATTAGTACTGCAAGAATGCCTCTAGTAATTTAAATTTAACCGACAGAGACAACTATTATTAGTATTTCTGCTAGTAAGTGTTCGAAGGAGCTTTTTATACGAAAAGTTTGATTTAATCAATTGTAAAATTACACCTTATAACTTTCAATATAATATTGCAAGTTTTTGTCATGGTAACGGCATAATACGTATTGCGTAATATAATTATGAAATAGAAAATTTAACTCATCAACCCTCAAGATATCAGTACAGTATCTTACATAATTCCTATGGCGATTTTGTAACGTGACTCGAAGCATTCAGTGTTATTATATGTATATGTATACATACATATATAACGACATTAAAAAAAATGGAAATTTCTCTCGTTTTCTACTGGTCTATTTTCTGGGGGGAAATTGATAATTATAAAGTCAAATGACATACTTACACATATACTAGCATCGGATATTTGGTACTGCCACTCAGATCTGCATTAGGTGGCAGCAGCAGCCGCACCTGTGCCTCGAAACCACCCATGACGGAAACCGTGTATCGTTGGACTTCCGGTAGAGACTTTCCGCTCACTAAGTTGGCAACATCGTGATTGTTCTCCCAGGTGAACAATTTCGATGAATTCTGCAAAATGAAACATGAAGTTAATATCCATAAACTTATTCCTCTACTATCATGACCACCGTGACTGATCCTCAGGCACTTATTTGTATGATGTATGAAACGGACGACTATGTTAACGTTATATACGGGGCTTCGTTATTGATTCTCTTTTTATCCTTCTTCGCTTTAGAAATCAGTACGGCTTTAGTGTCAAGTTGAAGAGATCGTAAACTTTCCGCAGATAAAGGAGCTTACTCGCGGAATAACCTGGACGTTCATTGGATTCTCGAAAATTCCTTAGGTTTATTGGGATACATTTAGTCTAGAGTATATTTCCTAACGAAATATCATATAAAATATATCTCAGTTTAATTATAACAATAATATCAAACAATAATAGTATTTTATCGATAAAACTGATTACAATTTTTAATATAGACCTGGATTTCTGGGTCGTTGTGCATTTTTGTAACGTATATCGAAACTGTCAAAATATTTCATCGCTGGCAGATATCACTAGATTTTGACGCGAAAACAAGCTGGAAATTCACTCTGCAACGCGACATCTTCAGGTGGTCTACTTGGAACGGTGACGTAAGGTATATCAGGCTTAGACATTGAGAACAATTGTTTTCTGTAAGAGGATATTATGATTATTGTATTGTTTTATCGTATCCTAAATTTTCACTCAGGAGTGCCAAACATATCCTGTACAAATAGCAGTAATGATTTTCGGGTCAGAGGTCAACATCTGCGCAGACATCTGAATTTAATGCGACACGTTTTTCTCATATAACACCTGTTACATTCGGGCCATTGCCAACCTTCTAGGTATACATCCATATGTATAAACATTACGGGCAGCAGTCGAGTAACCGGGATTTAGCCAGAAATCGGCTTGCAAATTTTATTTTCCTAAATCCGCCGCCTCTGGCTTTGCCCATATGATACACATTGATACAAACATGTAATTGAAGGGAGTAAAAAAAGTCCTAGGAAGGCTGGTCCTCGGTTAGAGAACACTAAAAATAAACCAGGCTAAAAGTCCATACAACTAGCCTTGGGTATATCTATGTATATGTATATGTATAATATTATATATGAATATAATAGTACACGGAGAGAATTTTGCATTAAAAATTACTGTGATACTCAAGGTAATCACGGGACAACATGGCATTTCATAAAATATTACCTATATATAATATTTAAGAACAATTCACGAAAGCATCCTAAAAAGTAAGTATGATACCGTCAGCTTTTACTCAAGTGTACAGTAAAATTTTTCAAACTTGAATAAATGTAGTTTAAAAGTATAGCTTTTACCTTGTTGAATTTAAAAAGTCATCTAAAAAAAGCCGATTTATCTCGTGCGCTGCATTCAATTTTACCGTGGAGTGTACTTTTTATACTTTTGAATTCAACCACAAGAAACATTGGCATTGTGAAACGCAGTAAAAATTACAAGTAACAATATTTACCGTGTGCACTGTAAAATTTATTTGTAGCCATTCAAAATATCGTATGTTATAAGCAATAGGTAATGTAATGGTAAAGATGTCCCAGGGTTACTGGTTTCTACGGTAAATTTTATCGTGAATTTCATAAGAAAAATTAACAAATAATTCTTTTCGTGTACGTATACGTTTATAAATTGTTCAGCATAAAATACTGTACTGGCGCAGGCCATCTAAAAAAATGGCTAATTTTTGCAATTTCCCCAAATTACTAATCTATATTTATTACAATCGAAAAATTAGAAATAGTATGTGATACGAATATGGGTGTGATATGAAATTAGAATAGTATGCGATTGAGATTGAATTGTAACGATTAGTAATGACAAATATAATCCCTATATTTCAGTCATAAATAATTATTAGAGCTTTTAACTTGTACAATTGAATAACGAAAACAGGCAGGAAGGAGCTTTCTGGACCATACTGCTTTCTTTGATTATAACGATCTAAGTTTGTCTCATCTTCACGTAAAGCTGTAAACTGCTCACTACTACCAATGTGTACTCTGGTAAGTGACAAAGGCGAAATTATCGTGGATATAACAGAGGATACTGGAATATCCTACAGGAGTAACTAGACACACATGTACATGCATGTATGGGAAAAAGGTTCTGGGGGATTTTCAAAATTAAAGTTAATTGGGAGGATAATGAATTTTAACTAATTTCATTTTGACATGGAATATTGTATGTACATAGGCACGGATAATGGGTTATGGGCCTGTACATATGTACATGCATTATCCTTGCTATTCCGATAGGTTCATCCTTCCAGGTGGGTAATTAATAATCGCGATCAATTAATTATCCTCGATAAACTATCGCCTCGGGTTTCGACCGACTACAGCAAATTTCCAAACCCTCATCTCTCTCCATTTCATCTCTGTTGCTCTTGGTCTCTCTCTCTCTCTCTCTCTCTCCCTCCCTTTGTATCATATATGTATCTTTATTAATTCATTCACTCACTCACTCACTCTCCTACGAATGGATTCGTTTAGCAGAAATGCAGGAACTTCACAGTAACCATCAAAGTGCATAATAATGATAAAGCTAATTCGAGGTGGATTTCCTATGACACAGCAAAATTCATGCTCATCCCTATTTTCTCTCTAGCTGGTGAATTCATTTAATCTTATTCTCCGTGTTAAGTGACTATAATACAACACAGTGCGAATGTGACTTAAGTATACATTTATTAAATAGGAAAGTATCAATAATTTTAATAATATGTAGAATAAAAAATAATTTTTAATCATAAAATTTGTCGCTAGAAATTTCCAGATTTTTTGCATTAATCCCACAGTTTGGATCCTAGAAGAAAGTTACGTGGTTCTTACTCGAACTCTTGCCAACCCGGTTTCCGGCAATGGACGTCTTTCTCAGCGAAGAAGGTCAGAGTTCGAGGATAGTTAAATCTTCCACTAGCACCAAACCTAACCTCATTCGTGGAAAGACCAGTTTCCTCCGGAACTAATTACCGGCACTAACCACCTGTGCCAAAGTAGGCGATAAAGAATAAGTGAAGCCATCGCCGGGGAGGATTTCCGGCATGGAAACTGTGCCATTTGCAAAACTTCCGGGAACATCTCAACTTTCCCGCGAAAATTGAAATCCTTATATCTCTCACAATTTCAGTTGTACGATAAACATCCTACTGCTATTTGTATGAATTTTGCGAGGGGAATGACATTGATAAGGAAGTAACGTGTATGTAAAAAGAAAAGGCGATCATCAAAATATAAAAACGACAGTGCAGACTATTATTTTGTAGACCAAAAGAATAAGAAAAACATTTCTGAGAAAATGCATTCCCAAAAATAATTCGTCACGCGCGACAAACGCTACGACTCTTTTTCTCCCTTTTGTTTTTAATCGAGAAGTAATTACAGCGATAAAGTGACGAGGGTGAAAATATTGGGAAATTTAAATCGCGCACTAAAAGCGGCGCTGGCGTAGTCATAGAGGGTGGTACAAAGGGGGTGGAAAAGTTTACCTATTCAGTGGGAGAATTGGGTCGCTCACTGCGAAGGAGTTGGCGACGAAAGGAGGATCGTTCCGGAAGTATCGTGCGTTCATTTTTCAATGACGGTTCTTTCAAAACTTTTTCTTCTTTATCATCGTCTCTCCTTTTCTTTCATATCCTTTTTCATTCTTATCTTTCGGAAAAATCACGTCTCATCGACACACAATGTCCTGCGGGTATGCCGATTGGAAAGTTTTTTTTTAAATTAAGCTTTCATTTTCAATCCACTTTTAATCTCTTTTCCACAGTAATTATCTCTTTCACGTGGAACATGGCTGTCTGGTTTTTTTAGCAATTTCATCTGTTGCTGTTTATCTTGAGTAATTAAAATAGTTAACTTACCCTATTGTATATCGATATATCCGGTACTCCGGGTCCTGAACATGTCAGAACATAGTAGGAATTATCGGTGGAGAATTTGGCCGAATTATACAAGCAGTAGGTGTCGTCAGTGTTGCTCTTGATATTACAACTTAGACATTCAGATGTGTAGTTAGAATCCAAAGTAGACACTCTGTATAAGTGTTGCACGGCTGGATCGTCCTTGGTGGTAGCAAGATAATAGCTGAAACATTTCAAGTAGGTATGCAGGCTATTAAAAAAATATCTAATAAGAGATAATAATAAATTTGAATAATAAAGAAAAAAGGTAAAATAAAAGAACAAAAAGAATTGTAATTCACATTCGTTTACCCAAGTTCTGCTATACTTAATATAAAAGTTTCTCCTTTTCAATGGTGATATCTGATGTTCCATTTCTACCTAAGCTGTTAACCATTTCAACTTAATGACTTGTTGAACAAAATATATATTTATGTCACTGGTCGCTGACGTACTTTCAAGACAATTTCACGTTATTGGTATCTACTTTCGAATATTGCATGTCTTTCAAAGATTGTACTGGATATTAATTTTTTTCTTTTAATATTATTTTTTTAGTTTGTTGATTTCGAAACATAAAATACAGGTTTTATGTTATTGAGAGAATTTTTGAGCGCTAGTAAGAAATTAAAGAGGATTAATAAAAACATTCTGCATATCTTGTATCCTGCATTTATGTAGATGGCTACCTGTGATAGTCGTACTGGTTCCGCCTACACTGTAAATAAATAAATATTGTCCAGCTGTTTCAATTAATTCCCTAGGGACTGTGACCGGTTACTAAATTGCAGGAGTTATTGCACCGAAACGACCAAGCTAGTGTAATATGTACATACTGTATCGTTCTGGACTATCATGTGTCCTGGCTTCTGCTTGCGAATGTTGAAAATAAACAGATACATGCCAGAAGCTGATGTATATAGAAACGTGAATTTGCATTTTCATACCTTTTTGAAATTCGTTCAACTTTTCTTGTTACGTTAACAGATTCTTTAAAAATTTTGAATTTCATGAAATTGCACGTCAACTATTCCAGAGAATGTTTATAAAATGTCATATCCAGAGCGTAGGCTCCATACCTCTTTACCTTTATACAAGCGACACATTCAAAATCACAGTTATTTATCCCTGATTAGAAACAAACACTGTCAAATTTCCAACACACATTGACAATCATCTGTTGTGAAGTTTTTAATTAAAGAAACAAAGGCTTTTCCTTTTTATTACAATTTTCAAACATTTTTCAAAGTTTCCCCAACATACCTCTTTCGTCGCTGTCCATATTTTACTTCCTCTCTTCAAACCTCGAAATCTATTTCCATTCATTCAATAACTTTCGTGAGCTTTTCGTGATTTCGCTTTCTGTCAATGTTGCACAATACTCACACAATAAACTATGTGCAAAAATTGAAAACTAATTCTCTGCATGGTCGAGCTATTCTCGAGGGAAATTCGAATCATTATGAGCGGCTAACGACAATTACTGCTATCCTACAGTATATTGATAGTCGCAAAACTTATCAGCTGATAAAGTAACCTCAACGTATTCCTATGAAAATAGCAGCAAAAATACAGAATAGTTTTATTAGTCCATTGTACCTAGGACATACTGTAAGAACTGTAATAAGGTACGATGCATAGGATAAAATTACTAGGCTGTATTAGAATTTACTTATACGTATTAGTAATAGTAGCATAGTACGCTTAAGGCAAAAATATGGAAAAACTATATTCGTATTGGTGAACATAACGATTGATAACACAAATTAATATTCATGGTACATTTAAAGTACATGGATAGATCTTTAAATTTGTTTTCGAGCTTTTAAGTATAGTATGTTATTCATTGACGTCTTAATGATTACAAAATAAATATATACGTTCATATATTGTAACGTTTGTCGACAGTGCAATTTTGTACGCTCCTTATGAGTGTACCAAATGGGATGTAGTTAAATGCTCGGGGCTGACGTCTTTAAGAACTTAGGCAATACAGGATTAAATGATAAAATAAAATAAGAAAAATGTATTAAATTATCTGTGGCAGGTAGAATAGTTTTCAATGTGTGTCAATTACAATCATCCAATATAAATGGCGGTATTGTAGGAAAGGATTATCAGGGGAGCGTCCTATATTTGTTTGTCTATTCCTACCTCTCTCTGACCTGTTTTTGAGGAACAGAGGATACGCCTGTGTTAGTACGGTAACCCTAGTGGCGCTCTGCCTATCTATGGGCTATGGCACTGCGTGCGAATTGACTAATCACGGCGAGGATAATAGATCGAAATCAAAATGGCGTCAACTGAAGTTTATGAGGTAGATCGCAGTGCGTCCCTCAGTATTTTGATAATATTTCTCTACACGGCGGGCTCGACGTAATAGCGAGTGCTAGTATGCCGTAGCCTCCGACAAAATTATTAGCAATGATTTTATACAATTACTATGCTCTACCCCACAGTATATAAACCGAGCTTAAACACTTTATAACGATTTTAATATGCGTTGTCCTTTCGGATTTAAATCACGCTCACTTTATTATTACTTACGTTTGCTGTACAGGTCTAATGTTGTAGATTTCGAATATTGAATTTGATTGGAAATGCATTATTTAACTATCTAAAATGCTAGATTGATTAGCGAGAAGCGCTAATCCTCTATCGAATTTTATTTCTATTATTTTCCTGTTTTTAATGTGTCGGCTATTGTTGACACTGCGCATCCTTATTCTTCGCTTGTAACGAGTGTGCCCTCAGTACAGGAGTACTGACAGGTTGATCGATTTGTCACGTTACAATATGGATACGCATATTTGTAAATTGAATGGTTCTTTTTACTATAGACTACTGTAGAAGAATTTACTATAAACTTTAATGCGTTTGGTGCGTTAGGTATATTTATGAGCGACATATGAGATCCAGATGACTCTTTTACTTTGAAACTCATACCGAGATGGGCCCTCTGAAAATCCTATTGTATGCGGACATACTGTATGGATATGTATCTATTTTAATCGGTTGATCCAATGTATAAATTGGTATGGACTATGTATAATAATAAATATAAGAGGTAAGTGAATAGTTAAATTTTCTCGAATGGGCACGTCCTAAACTTGTGAGCGACGAACAATCTAAAAGAAGCTTAAGACTACGGTGTCACTAACTTGTGTTATTTTTGAAAAAAGAAAAGTTAAGTCCGCTATCTTATCCTGCGCTCTCAACGGGAGAAGTTTAAAATTGAAACTGGAAACTTGCTTAATTATATTGTCTGGTGTATAGCCTAAAGATACGTAACGTTGCAGTGTTAATATCGGTATCAGTTTCTTCTATACTTCGAACTAAAGATCTTAAACTGGTTGCATAGAATTTCATTTCTAGAAGAACACAGTATCGCTGGATTACTAGAATTACAGTATCGCTGCACAAATACTCTAATTTCTCAGAGAACAAAGCAAATTATCTGCTGGATTTAAAACATTAAAATTTTTTAAATCTATTTAATGCTGTTTTTCAAGTTTGTTACGGAACGACCACTGTCAAAACGTTTTAAATATTAGATTGACAGAATGAAATATGTATTAGACGTATATCATTTCCAAATATCTGTTGCACGTTTACTATAAATATTTGCATTAGAAAATATTTTTTTTTTCGATGTTCACATTACGCGTACATGAATATTTTTCGTATATATTAAGTACCTTGAACATTGATGCCATGCGTATAGAGAGTTTCGTGAAAATAATGGTAAAATAAGTGAAAAAAGGAAAGAAAAGAAAATATATCTATTCAAAGTAAGACGCAGGTGAGTAACGAAGGATTCAGAAAAGCCTTGGCATAGTTTTGTTCTAGTACCTGGAGTAATATTATATAATAACTTGCTCATGTAGAAAATGAGAAAAGTGCCTTAGGATAGAAAATGGTTTCATAGGGCAAGGTGGGTGTTCTGGGTACAGTGTAATTCAATATCTTAGAAGATAATGGATTTCTAGGCTATATTTAGATAGAGTGCTCCGAGTCCCTGGTGGTTAGGCACATCCGAAAGTGAAGATTTTAAGGTAAAGTAACTGGAGCTAGGTTTACCCTGTAGTTTTGTAGTTTCTTGAAAGTTTTTGAAGGGTACCTGAAGTCGTGAAGATGGTTTTACAAAGGGGACAACCTCCAGGATATGAGCTCTATAAACTGACAGTCTTTGAACCTAGGATCTACAACTACTACTTCTGCTGCTGCTGCTGCTACTACTACCAACTACTATCACCACTATCTCTACTATACTTACTATTATCGTTACTAGAGGTACTATTAATACTAATAGAAGGGGAATCATGTTAAGGATTTTGAGCAAGCCACGCAGCCAACAAGATGGATGAGAAAGCGTCGGCCATTCGGAATGGATTAATTCGAGCATCCTGTTAATTTACCCTGTCGCATCCATCTTGTCACTTGGCAGGACGCCGACTTATGCCCTTTTAACAGCCCTCCTCGAGTCTACGAGATGAAGTAAAACGATACACAAGCGAATCCCATGACCTCAGAAAGGTAACAACCTGAATTTGCTAATCAACCAACCCGTTTTGGAACACGAATTCCACTTTGGCACATTCCTCGGAGAAGGGTTAGTTATTACAGTCGCTTCCTTTTCGCACTAAGGTATACCGGGAGTCACGCGTTATACGTATACAGGGAGTCGAGGTAAGCTAGGGATTCACCGAGCAGAGAAGCGCCACATTCAAAAGAGCTCCACAAGGCTCTTCTATAGGGAAGGCGATTCAGAAGGGGTGTTAGTTGGATGCTAGGAAGACATGACTAAGTTACGTGTCTTATGAAAGCCGATGAAACTTTACCCAGGAGCAATCTCACGACTAGTACCATGTCATCTAGGCCATCTACTCTACTAAAACTCAAAGGGGGATGTACTATCTTGCCAGGATCCAGATCAGCTACCCTCATTGTACGGCAACCATCCTTCTAGGAAGAAGGTGGACACCCTGATGAGCTACAGGACGAGCGATCGAGCTATGTAGGGACCAGTACGAACATCTTTTGTAATATCCTTCGAGTGGGTCGGTTGGGTCTATCCTAATGCGAAGTGCAATTTTCCGTGAATTCGCTCCATTACCGACTTTGTAAATTGAATTTTTATGCGATGCCCTAAGAGCTACTTTTTTACTTTTCTATTCTTTTTAAGCGTTATTCACGTCATTAGGGTTAAATATATCATGAGGGTATAACAATCTCTACTTTTTTGGTTGGTAGTACTGGAATGGTAGCTGTCTCAGAATACTGTCTAATTAACTAATTATCTGGAACTCTTCTATGAAAAAGTCAATGAAACTAGGGCTCGGTAGGATCCGCGGTTAAATTTCTAACAGATAGAAACAACAATCTAATTAGGTTACGGAGGTTTCTGTAGTTGGTTTGCTGTTTCGAATGAGTTTTCTGTTTCATTACTTTACGTTTTTTTACGGTACTTTCCGTCTCGATGAATTTGGGAATCAGCAATCGGTTGCCTCGACGTTTTATTTTTTCAAATTAGTCAAGTTTACAGAATGGTTTAGTTTTATTTAGTTGAGAAAAAAGAATTCCACTATTAATAATTTTTTTAATGAGCGTGTCTCGTATTTCCTGTTTCAAAATCTCCTATTTTTCCGACCAGTTTACTTATATCAGTAAATTTAGTAGTGATGTCAAAATGATAATTTTGCTACTCACACGTAGTTACTGTCTTCATCCCATGATATTATCTCAGTGACCACAAAAGTACCGGACGTTAGTGCTATCGTGCTGGGACTTCCGCTGGTAGCATTTGTTACCAGGACCAGGTGTCTCCAATCACCATCTTCCCCTTGACTTTGGGGTAAAATCAGCAAGAAGGCTGTACCATCTTTGCTGAAGTGTGGAGCGTCAAATTGTTCCACCCATCCATCCGATTCTACATAAGAAAGAGCCTAGGAAATATCGAAAAAAAAAAGATTATTTTTTTAATTACAATAATATTTTCAAGAATACTCTATATTTTTTCTACAGATCGAGTCTATAAGAGCATCGGAAAATTTTCAGGCGTATTTCGTACCACGACACGAGGGAAAAAAATCCAATAAACGTGGGTATGCAGACCCTTTGTTTTTTTTTAGATACACCTACTTTTAGTTGTAACATAAATTACACCGGGTATGTTCGAGCGCGTGCGACAGACCTTCACATGGCATATCGACCCGTGTTTCACTAGCAATGGAGACCACTTTAAATACCTACTGTGAACTAATGGTAGAAATTCAAGTTGTTGCTTCTTAATAAACAAAGAAGTTTGCGGTTCCATATTTATTGGGATTATTTAATAAGTTCCGAGATACATAATACGCCTGTAAATTTTGCGACACCATTTTAGAATCTACAACGTGAGGATACCACCAAGAACAATAAAAATTTTTGCATACTTTTTATTTGAGTAACAACAGGGTGAGTTATCCTAGACTCCAAACCTGGAAAGAGACTCTGTATGTATTAGGTGCGCTATTCTCTAATCAGATTACCCGCATCAGGCAAGATGTTCTTGATATCTTATTATGAGCATGTCATGTTAGGTTTTCTATTCGAATAGTTCACTCGGTTCTCTGTCAACAATCGACTATAATTTCTCATCAATGACTCGCTGACAGAGTCATTCAAGTTTTGTCAATCTCACCTTTAACTGGAGGGCGGAGATAATCTGATCAGAGAATAGCGCGCCTAATACATACGGCAGGCTCCTTCCAGATTCGAAGTTTAGGATAACTCACCCTATACATATATACAATTTGAGTTTTATGAATGATTTCACATCAAATAAAGTATCCAAATGTATTCAACAAATATATATTTAGTTTCGCCTACTATTTTTTAATCTAGAACACTTCCGCTCGTACTTACAACCTTTTGTTATAGCATCTCTTAAGCTGCACGTATCGTTAACCACCGAGTATCCAGATTTAAGGGTATAATACTGACTACTGATTGGCTAACGGCGCCCTTAGCTTAAGAGACGCTATAACAGAGCGATATTAGCACAGGCCTTGGGATACTTGAAAGGAGTTTATTGGAGTGCTGTATGAGATATATGGCAGTAGCACAAATAATCTGGCAAAATAACTAAAAGTAGAGGAAACTGGAAATGCAAAAAGTTTCGTCATTTTCGACAGCGCCACAATACGTGCATATAATATTAGGCTGCATCATTAATTCGACCTATCAGGGGATTCTTTCACGTTGTATGTTGTAAGAAGATGATTCCTCAATGTGGAATTGACCTTTTGACGTGACCCTACGATTATGCATATATTGAAATATTGAAGGGCATATTTTAACAAAAAGAATAGTCATTTTTTTAAACTTACCGTGGTGCAATTTAAAGTAGAGACATTGCACAGATGAAAGTAGGCCTGATTTTGTACTCTGTTCATCCAGGTAGCAGAGACTATGCTGTCAGTTGGGAATGCCACAGCTGTCAGGATCCTCTCGACGGATGACAGTTGACGGGGATATTCGATTTCCATCAGTGTGAAGTTGTCTCTAATAACATCCTCTAAGTTCACGTAGTAGAGTTTCACGGTAGGATTGGTGGTGCCACTCTGAAACACGAGATACAGATGGCATTGGAGTCCTTTAGCTGGATCTACGTAGCCATGAAGGATATCAATGGATAAAGGGATAATAAAAAACATAAGAGAAAAAGTGTGTAGGCTTTTCAGAGCCGTTTGTCTTCTGAAGAATGGATCCACGAGACACGAGGAAAAGGTGCTCCCTTAAAACCCTGAGGATATTTCCTGAGGACTGTTCGGGTTATAGTCGAAGGATATGGAATTGATACGCGACACTTCGTGGGACACGTAAAATAATTCACGAGCCATTTTCAAATAAATTTTTTCCTTCGTACAACGGCTTCTGAATATATCGGGGTGCCTTTTAGATCGTAGCAGCACATATATATAGGTATGGGCGGCTCGACGTATCAAAAGCAATTTGCTGGGTACAGTATGGCCAACTGAAATGCGTATTTGCAGTATAGTTCTACCGCAAAAAATTTCTTTGACGTGTTTCGGTGCGTGTATATTTTTTTTACAGGAATCAGGAGGGGACACAGGGAACAGGGCCAAAAAAAGGTGATGAAATCGCAAAAAAGTTTTATGTTTTTTTTATTCACCGTGCGCGACTTCGCTTTGAAAGCTCTTGAGTCTTTGCCTCGACGTGGTAGAAAAATCAGGATTACTCGTGAGGAAAGTGTAACACTGAGCGAGCAGGAGGATTTAAGCTTTTGAAAAATTTCCTTAGTTTTCTCTCAACATGTCGTAATGGACGTGATGCTTCCTCAACCCTCTCACTAAATTTGCCAAAGAGAACTAAATTATCTGACTAATATTTACCGTTCTACAGTGCTGCTCCTGGAGGTAAGTTAAGTCTCTACTTTACCATTCGGAATACATTTTGCGAAGGAACCCTTTGTACCTTTTCGTACCTGCTTTTTTAGAGACATTTATAATCACGTGGTTCGGAGCCATCGTGATTGTGTAGTGAGTGACATACATTAATTTTTGTTTATTCTGTAATATTGCCTATCCTTCAATTTTCTAATGCTTCGCGTATACGTAACATACGTTACAAAGGCTGATCCGCATTATGCGGGTAGGACGGGGCCGAATAGGGCACAAGGTAAACCCGTGTGTTTACATTAGACAAACTGTGTATAGTTGGTAATTAATCTATTTATCTCGTCAGACAGTTTGAGCAACGAAACTATATTAATATTTGATAAAATCTCTGGTTACCGACTACATGAAATTTCTCGCTTAAATATTACATTACGAAAAACTGTAAGTTTGCTATGTCAATTTGTCTTTTCTAACAATTTCAATAATCTTCGTAATAGATAAGACAATTATTTCATGTTTAGTTTATTTTCATAATTCTTATAATCAATCTCAAATATCTAAGTGCTTTAACAGTTAATAGATTTTACTATACCCTGAATCGCTCCTTCCACTTCGGTACGAATCGGAAACGACATTCCCAGACGTTTCTCAATTGCAATTGAATTCGAAAGAAATTGCTTGCCAGAGTAGTTACTCCCGTCAAAATCCATCGACCGGTACGAGCATCGTCGGATCGTTAGCTTTTACGAGACACCGTTTCGAAGACACTGATCCGAAAAAGCCCATCGGGATTTTCGGCCTTGGTTAAATTTGGCGCCCTCATTTTTCCAGTGACGTAATCACGAGTCAAGAATAGAAACTGTCAATTTTTGAAAAAGTGCAAATATACTTAAACGAAAATTATAAACGATCTTATCGAATTTGGATGCTCAAAAAATTATTTTTCACCCACATTCTTGAGGGATTATTATATTGCCATCTTTTAATTTTGTGAAGAAATTTTTTATCTATTTATCTTAGCATGATCAATATTTTTAGCATTCGCCGTAGTCTTTACTCTACAGAATTTACTACTGCTGAATATAATAGAGGTACGTTATCTTGCACAATTCAGTTTGTCGTTATGTTTGTGATGTAGTTTCTTACGTAACGATCTGGAGGAATTGTTAAAGGCGATATCGCGCGTGTCTTACGGTTCAAATAATCCTTTTGCAAAATCTCTTGCGAAAGGACACGTCGTTTCACGAAACTGGAAGTACGCAGTCCAACCATTGCTACACTAGCGAAGAGCGCTGTTATATTATCGCTACTATTATTTTCACCACTACTACAGCCATACCCATAGAAATAGCGATAGTAGCTCCACTATATACTCGCGATCTCCCGCATGACTTCCTACCAAGTTACTATACGGCTGCGGCAACTTTCCTCAAGGGATTTATCAACGGACCATTTACGCTTCAGCTATGTTTACGGGAAAACTTTGCCGTCGATACTCACGCGTGCCCGAGATCTTTATTACGTTTTTCGTACATCACGGACATAAAGGGGTAGTTGCACGAATACGCGTACCTCTACGCATAGGTTACGTAACATATTCGTATAGGTATATTTACGAGAATCTTTGTTATCCGCCTTGCTCGTTTCTTATGGAACTTTCTCAGAGTATCCATCTCTCACGTATATTTGTAGGATCTCTTAAAATTATAATTGATTGAGTTTCTTTTTTTTCACATTATTTCGGGCTCGCTCAATTCGAATTTTGACTTTGTTGTTACAATATATTTTTATAAAAAATGTGGCGATTTAAAATGAGTATCAAAGTCTTGGAAAATGTAACTTCTTTAGTCTGCTTTGAAATTCATTTCGTTAGTTTAATTAAATTGAGATGCGAAATAGAGACGGAGGGAAGGAAGGGGCAGGGCAGTTATTAAATTAATCGTGTGAATAATAAAGCAAATTAGTTAGGAAACTTTGTTGAGTTTCTGGATTTGTCCAATAATGCATAAGTCATTACTAATCCCATTACTACGGTGACGTCACACGATAAATCACTGAGAATTTAGAATTTAAGGGTTAGAGAAGTTTGTCGTCGTTGAATGCGAGTGACAGTAAGGATCTTTAAATGAGGTTAGGCGAAAAATATTCTTCCTCAAAAAGAATTATATAATGGATGATACAGGTTGACAAGATTAGGTAATCCTATTGATTAAGCATTGTGGGGTAAGAGACTGTAGCGAAGGGTTGACGGGGACTTTTTTTTGACAGGTATTTAGGGGCTGAAGATTGTATAAAGCATTTTTATGTCTTTCCAATTTCAAGTCTGAAGGTGGATAAAGGGTTAAGAAGGACAGTCGACGTTTCTTACTCAGGGGTCCCCGTTGTGAATCTACAATTATAAACGTAAATTTGCACATTCTTCCTTCTTTTTTTATACAATAAAGGGTATACCGCAGCCCCTAAATTTCCTTAACCATGGAAACAGATCAAAAGTGCATAAATGGATATATTATAGATATAATGATATAATGGCAGGCAAACTAATCAACGATAATTATACATATTTATATGATGAGAAATGTTATACCAGAATAGGTGCACAGTATCAGTGAAAATCCACGTAGACATTTTTCAGAACAGTAGGGAATAGTAGTGAAAGGAAAAAGATAGAGTAAGATCGTAAGAAAATACCAAGAAAAAATTGAAAAAGAACCAGCGGCTAATAGGTGCGGTTCTCGAATCTTTTCCAGATCTTTTTTTTACTTTCTTCTCTGGAGAATTTTCTCACGCCTAGCAAGGATAGCGCTCTCTTGAGATCATTTTGAAAAATAAAGGTTCCACCTTTTCGCATCCAGCAACTTTTCAGGGACTCAATTCGCGTGAATCAGTTAATCGTGATTTTTTTTCGTTGAAAGTAAAATAACTTTTATTGAAAAAAATCTCGAAGTATATCCCTATCCTTAGATACGTTTAAATTTCATGACTTTCCAAGGTCTTAATTCACGCTCGTTAATTAGTCTTGATTTTTATTTTTTTTAAATCATTTTCTTAAAACTAAAATAGCAGTAACCTCAAAGGATATCCTTCTCTTCTCATACGTTTTGATTTCACAATGAAAGCTTTTTTTAATTGTTAACTATTTTTGTGATACTACATTTGATTTTACGTGAATAATAATTTTGTTCGATTGAACCGAATTGCTCATACTGTAGAAATATTCAAAAATTAGTATTTGCTTCATGTGTCCTGCTGTCTGTTTGATTGCTTAAAATTCTCATAGACTTTCAACTATCTGCAGCTCACAAATGATAGACAATTAAATGCGAGGTTAGGATGCCTTTGACTGGTGCCGTGGGTCTCTGGGACCCATGTAAAATTCTTATGTTACGTGCGTAAGTTTTTTTCGATGATACCAGGTAAGGGATAGATAAAGTTCTTTAAACTCACCTTAGGATAGTGTATGGGTATGGCTGATGTGTACTGGAATGACAAACTTCCGGGATACCCGTAGAATGGTATGTTCATGATGGGTGTATTGGAGTCATTGAAATAACCGAATGCCAATTTGGTACCGGATGGTGAGAACCAGAGAGCCTTGTTAGAGCTGAATACTTCCTCTGAAATGAAATAAAAATTTATAACATAAAAAATGAGAATATTATGAAAAATATCTTTATACGCCGTTTCACACATTTTTACTGTATATTATAAATATACTTTACTCGTATGCTACTGCTTTTGATTCTGTTTTCAATTTCAGCCTGCAATTTTGCACAATGGTTGCAACCCAATGGATGTCGATTCACGGTAATTGAAAAAAGAGATAATATACAAATCTCTGCACGATAACATGCAGTAGGGTTATGAGATAACCCAGCTAAGTGCAACCAGTGAAATATCTTGTTTGTTTATAGTTAGGCTACTTGATAAATAATATAAAGCGTGTATTATATATACAGTACCTGTTCAAAGGGTACTGGTAGGTATTTGAAATATTTGTGCAATTGAGATTCGCATGGGTTACGTAGAAAATTTTATGGATCAATACGTCGCGCGTATTATTACCATCCGTGTCCGAATTATTTTGAAATTTTGAAGAATTTTGTAGGTTAAACAAATTTTTTGTTTTATTTCTTACTTTCTTTGTATATCTCATTATTTTCATCTCATCGCTTCGGGTCAAGCATAATTTCTAAACATGGATCGACGTTATAAAGGAAACTAAAGGTACGCAGAGTGTTTTGAAATTCCTTCCGGGGAATCGCACCATCGAATAGAGGATGACATTCTTAAGCCATATTGTATTCCATAATATGCCATAATATATTCTTTTCATTGTATTGTACTTTTCATTGTAACATGAGATACGTAATTTTCGAGTGATTAATTATAAAAAATTAATCAAATTGACCAATCAATTCGCACTTGTCTCGCCACCTAGAGAAGTGGGCGGAACGACCATGCGACAGGCTGCAGATAAAAAATTGCTTATCGAAAACTCAGACAGCATTATACGTGATGATAGAAAGAGTGGGGAATTATTTTCGAAAAGACGTAGCCTACGGTCGATCTGATTGTGAGTCACAGCAGCAGCTGTTATCGAGAGGGTTTCGCATTATCTACAATGCGTCAATGTCAATATTCGATTTCGCCCACTTTCCTTAACGGCGAGACAAATGGGAGTTGATTGGCCAATTTTATTAATTTTTAATAACTAATACCCGTAAGTTATGTGTCAAATCATTAAATGAAGTTATACATGGCTTAGAATTTCACCCTCCATTGGATGGTGCATTTCCCCGGAAAGAGTTTCAAAACCCTCTGAATAAACTGGCCTTGAATTAACACGTGACAGATAGATCAGGCTCAGTGAGCATCGTGAATGAGTAAAATGAAGAAAGAGATAAAAAAGGAGTTGCTACATTAAAAAGGAATTGGAATCCCAAGTAAATATTCAAGACCGTAAGGTCTTTTGAGGTTTTTTTTAAGTATTATATATTTTATGTACATTGGTTCTTATTCCCTAACCGCTCCTTTTCGTTGATCCCCCTATTTTTCTCCTTGTAAGACCATATCTTCTGCTTTGTTTCTTACCCGGCCTTCACATTGTATAAGTCTTTTTTCTTCCCTCAAGTTTCTCACTCACTTTTTCACTCTTTCATGGAACAGATTTTTTGTTTCTCAAGATAAACGTGCTGGTGCTATTGGATTCCACACATGATGTTTTTGAAAAAAGAAAGGGGTGCAAATTAAAGGCCTAGCATGGTACTTACAGTGCATGTAAGTATGTATAGTGAAAAGTTCAACTAGGCATATTTTTAGAGAAAACGTGGCTGTAAGAGATGAAGAGATTAGTAGAGAGAAAATGGGAAGAGTAAAAAACAAGTTAATAAAAGTCTTTAAAATTTCTTTTAAAAAATACTTTCGCACAATTTGTTTTACATCTTATGATTATTTTTCCGCTTCAAAAAATTGGGGGAGGGAGGTGGTAATGAACCAGAAATATTTAAGAGAATTTGGCAAGTTGAAACGAAAAAGAATGATGGGAAAGTATATACGAAAAGAAAAGGAATAGCGAGAATAACTTTAACATAGGGTGGTTTAGCGTTCGATATGCACCCTTAAATGCGGCGGCTTTAAACGGATTCTCAAGAGCCTGTAAAATGAACTGAATGAGATGAGATAATAAGGGATTCTATTTTAAGAGTGGGGAGTAGGAAATAAAACCTTCCGAGTCTCCAGGGGAGTACTTTCGATCCTGTAAAATTGCAGGGAAGGGATAAAATGGGATTAGGAACCACTTCCTTTTTAAACATCAGTAGAACAATCCACTTCGCGACGTAAAACATCTATTTTAAGCCTGGCTTCCAGGTCTGCTTTTACGCGCGTACAATATACATATTTATGCCTTTATTATGTACCACCCTAAGTGTTGACGCGGTAAGGGATTATAGAGCATACTAAGAATATTTCATTAATAAAGTTATAAGCAGTAATCGTGAGCACGAGTGTTACTCAGATCTGAGAATAATGTTCCAGAGAGTGCCTCTTAATGTTTAAGGGGCTTAAAATAAAATCTTTTATACTATTTTGTATCAATGTAAACCGGTACCAACGTGCCGAGGCTTACGAGCGTAGTTGTAAAATTTTGCTAATATTTCTTATAGAGACAAAAAGTGAGAAATTCATTTAAGGGTGGTTTTGCTTGGAGGTAATAATGAGCTATGGCAAAATTTGTTTCTTGCTTTTGATATTCAAAGATATCAAGTATTATATTCAGTATATCACTTTCTTTCTACAATTTGTAATCATTTAAATAATATATAGGGTTATTCACGGTAATCGCTATCACGCGATGGACAGGCTAACTTCAGCCGGTGCGTTTGACGTGAATATAACGTGTAATAATAAATTATTTCTGGTACTGTAGCATTTTAGCAGCTTTAGTGCTGCCATCTGTGAATTTCATACAAAACAACGAGATCAAACTAATTTGTACGAACATATTTTGATATTTTTCAATTACCAATAGAGAATTTTCATAATGAAAATAAAAAAATTGCATATAAACCTCATATTCTCATTTTCAAATTATTCCTTATAAGAATGTCACAAATGTAATATAATGCAGTTTATAACAAGTGGCCAATTTGGATGAACATTGTTAAATATTGTTCACGTGCTTTTTCACTCAAAGGTTATGTTGATAATGTCCAACCGATATAAGGGGACCAACATAAAATTATATTTTCGAAATTAAATTATTTCTATTTCTAAGTTGCGTCATTGAACACGTAAAATAGGGAACGTATAGTTTGAAATTACTTAGTATGCTGTAGCTGTAGGTAAGTAAAATAACGAACCGAGTTTTTGAAACGCTAAGGAATTTTATTGTGAGAAAGTGCAAAAAAATTCCGAGGGAAAGTCACAGGAACATTCCTTGGATGTCCTCGTGAAGGGTATAGTCAAGCTAGCACGAACTTATATGTGCTTTCTATTTAGTACTGCTTGCACAACTCGGCCTCCTTCAGGAACTCCTAGTTTCTACTTACTGTGTGGATTCTACTGTCTATAACCAAGCGTTTGCTCAGAACCTTCAGCGAATCCTTAGGCAACCTTCAGACCTGTTTAAACTATGTCTCACGTCCAATTTATCTTACAACACTGTCGAACGAGTATACATATATAATAATATGGTACATGTATAGATTCTATATAGAATGGAAAGTAGATATAGTAAAATATATTGGCCATACGAAAGCCCTTACTTTGTAAGCATAGTTGCTTGTTTGATAGTGATTTTAACATGAAGAGTAATATTTATTTATTTAAGGGTTATCTAATAAAATCTGTTTTTACGTTATTTTTTTCTCATATTTATCACTTTATAGATAACACACGTTCCGTATATTGTTACAAATTTTATGCAAAGCTACGTGCGACCTGTCTGTGCGTCGCTTGTTTCCGATCTGTCAAAAAGACATATTACACACGTGAATCGACAACATATACCTATCGATCGTAAACATAGGTATACGGTATAAAAACCTGGAAAAAGTTAAAAAAACATTTTTATGGGAAACAGAGAAGCGAAAAAAATTATATTTACATACTCTCAATTTGTTTCAGCAAATACGCATACAGGAAGGGTAAATTTTGACTTTACTCACGACAGTGAATTCCGTTCAATAATTTGTTTTCCAGCGTGTCACCAATTTTTCAGAGAAATAAGATATCTTTGTCGGTGCAGAAATTCAAATACTTTTTGCATCGTTGAAAAAAAATTTTCCTCTAACTCCGGAAATATCGTCACGTGGGCAAGATAAACCGTTTTTCGAATTACGAGATTTCGTTCTTGGTCGAACGCCGTAAGTCATGTCGGTCCCGTTGTGTGTCTTGCATAATGCAAACCGAACCATGCAACTCCCGTTGCTAGTCAGTTCTGCGCTATACTCCCCATAGTCGGTTAGAACGCGAAATAAAATATTAAATAAAAATAACAAATATAAAAGTCGTCAGATTACCATAGTGAAGTTTCGTCATAGAGAAGCCAATCTCAAGCAGGACGTACTTACGTATCTGCATACGTCATGCCTGCCATCCATATATCAAGTAGCGAAGTACCAGCTACGTCGTCGGAGCTAGATAGCGTTTACATGTAATATATGTCACGCGAGCGACACCCTGACAAATAATGTCGTTTTCTCGGAACGTCGCTAAACGAGAATCACGACATAAAGACGAGATCCCATTTTTTAGATATTAAAATTAATCGAAAACGAGAAAGTCCACATCAAGCGATGTCTAAGTTGATATTAGTCCGTCGCATATATAATACAAAGAAATTGGCCTTTTTGACAAGTCTTTGAGATTGGCTCTTGTAGATACATATATATATATATATATTGTAACGTGATTTTTCGAGTGAAGGTCACAAGGCGAGTCCGGTTACCGATACAGATAACGTTCTCGATTCCCTCCCGGTCGCCACCCTCCGCAAAAGCTACGCTCTCGGCTTGATTCGTATAGTTATGCCAATGCTCTCGGAAGATTTCGTTATTGTGTAGCTGAGGTCGAGGTGCTCGAATCTGCCGGGGGAAGACAGTCTCGACGTACCGAGTTGCCCGGCAGATGAACTTGCCCGACGAAGACGTCTCCACGGACCGGCAGAAGCCCGGGTGAGATACCGGCGCCCCACTGGAGATGGGCAAAGGGCTGTAGAGCGAGCGGAGACATAGTTTGATACGGTTAAGAGCAGGGAAGGAACCTTCGGGCTGAGTTAAGAATGTGGTGTCCAATGTGTCGCCCAATGCCCTGGGGAAGCAGACATGGAGGATTTTCAAAAGTTACGTACCGATTCGCTGAGGAACGCTCTCGATTTGGTTTAAAGGGACGACTCGAAGGATCTCGACCAATCAGAATGATTGTCAAAGCACTCTGTCTCGGAACACCGATCGAGGTCCTCGAACTAGCTCGCGCTCTCGTGCTATCTGTTGATAGTTTTTCTAGCTGTCTTTCCTATACGGTATAGAACGTTCCTGGTTGTGTAGTTCTCACGCTGCTCTCGTTATATTCCGAAAATCCTATCGATTTTCTGCGTGTGTTTCGGAGGTCCAGTACTGTGCCCTAGTGCAATGCCCACCTGAGTGTCCTTTGGATACAGTTCTCGTTTCTCGATTTTACGCTTCCCCAAAAATCGACAGGATCCGTTTAGTTATCGTCTCTTCCGATAGGTTCCGTCAGAGCTCTCGTTTTCGTGGAGTTGGGCCTGTTCCACCCCAACTCCCCGTTTATACCGGCTCGTCAGTTTCCGGTGGAAAAAGAATTGGTTGGCGCCTGCCTGGCTTGCGAATGCATGAACGACGGGTAGACGGCCGAAGGTAACGTAGGTTGGTTCTCGAAGATAGTTCGATCTCGGGTGTTTCGCTATCGGTGTCGAGTTAAGAAAAAAAGAATTACGTTACAATATATAGGTATACAGAGATATTTTACATCATCCACTTCCATTAATGCTGAATAATCCTAAGTACACATAACATACAGGATGATCCAACCGAATTGGACCCTACGATAGCGTTCAGCCGGAAGCGTCAGCTTCAGTGTGTAGGTCTTGAATAAAATTTGTCTGATAACCTCACATTTCTAAAGACACTTTTTTCGCATACTGTTCGTCATCATAGTTATGAACATAGTTACATTAGATAATTACCATAGTATATGGTACTATGTAGATAATACATATATGTTGATAGCACAAATTTCGTAGTCTGCTTAAATAATTACCTCTTCACGATGATGAATGACTGTTTTGATCCCGTATAATACTTCTAAACTTATCGGACACTTTCCTACTGTACATCAATGTCTCTTGCAAGAATACACGGCGTTTCCGGGTGTTTAAGTATACGTTCAGGAATATGGAAGCAGCAGTACAGAACGCTATGGATAAGGTCTAGACTGTTACAGAAAATTGATGGATATTATTTCTGCAGTTTTAATGAGATACATCGTACAAAGTTCCACTAGAAGTTGAAGAAAAAAAATTACTTTTTGTAATTAAAGTTTCTTCCGTTCCCTCTTTATACATGTAGTCTGCGTGCAAATTACGTGAACCATTCAATGATATAGTAACTGTGCGAAACGTCATTTGTAATTCTGTGACTAGTGTGCACCTCTGTCTCGATAATGGGGTCGGAGGAATACTTTTTATGGATCACCCTGTAGACTCGAATCGACTTGATTTCAAGAATTATTGGAATACGCGCTCACGTGATACATAGCATTCCTATATATTGTAAGATGCACACGTGTACATATGTTACAGCTGTAGTACCTATGTAGATTACTACCACTGTTATTGACAACAGGCGCATCAAAGTATTGGCATAAAAACGAGCCCAGATGTCTTGTATTTCTTCGGTATCAGCACCGAAGACATCCTAACTGACGGTATCCATTTATTCCTTGGTACGTAGAGGCATCTAAGGCTAGATTTTACGAGATGGATTGTAAAATAAAGACTGATTTACATGTGGCGCTACAGGGCTTGACAAAATCCTTTTTTTCCATTTTCCAACGGATTTTCGCCTATCGAATTGGCTCGGGTATATCTGTCAGGGAAAATGTTATCCTAGGGATTTTTTTTTCTTAAAGGGAGAGCCATTGATTCTCATCAGATTACTCGAATCAGTCTCAATCTATTGCCCAAAGTATACTTTATGATATGTGTATAAGATGAAAATTCTATCTGAAGATTTTATTTCTCTACAATATTAGTGGATTGCTATTGTACCCTTAGGTCTCTAAAAGGATTATTGAGAGTTTCAAATTAACTGTCACGCCTGTTCTCTCTAAGTCCGAATGATCGAGCGTTGGATGACAGTAGCGCCGCTGTCAATTGGTCTGGCAACTATCAAATCCTGTGCTAATTTAATGGCCGTTTTACGGAATGTACTTAGTTACGCTCTTGGTAAATGTCACTTAGGCGGAAGAGTAGTTCACCCCTGGTGTTCTCTTGCCTCTGAGATGGATTTCAATTTCGAATTTGTCCCACGGGATCCCTGGACCAGGATCTACAACGTGAGGAATAACGGCAACACCGCGTGTAATCGCGGTGACGCCTCACTGGGAACGCAAGTTAATTTATAGCCAGGTCTACAAGGAAGGACATTTACTCTCCTGACAGATGTCACTTATTGTTAGGGTTGGAAGGACGTGACAAGAGGACTAGGAACCGGATCATTTTCCTCGGGGAATCTCACGTCAACGACCTGTCCTTTGTAACGTGTCTGTTTATTGTGTCACCTTGGTTAACGCAATTCCACGAGCATCCTTCTGATTCTTTGTTATAGACACTTTTTTGTGCATAGATATGACTCGTTTTCAAAAACTGGGAAAAATTAATGCTATACCTGTTTAGGGATATTTTTGTGACATAGAAAACATTATTGGGTGCCGTCTCGAAATTGAAATAGGACTGGGGCCTTATGTAGAATTCATGGAAATCACCAGTGATTTTTTTATAGGGAATTTGTTGTGTCGCTAGCAGACTTTCTTCTAGAACTGACAGATCTAGTTATTTTGGAAGACAAAAGGTGACTTGGATCATTTAAGGGATATGAGAAAGATACGAGAATGCTATCCTGACTTTGTTTATGGGAATACACTGAGCTACTTCATTTGTCATTCGCAGGTACCCTAAAACGCGTTTCTGGAAACGGAACTATAGTGTAATATAGCGAGGAAAAAGACATTAATTAAAGATTATGACATTCTAAAAAAAATTGAAGAGCATTAATAAAAGCTACTGTGTGTTTAAACAAATGTTGTTTCTAGATTTGACTCTTCGAAAATGAAATATCTAAACAAAATTACGCGAGATGATTTTGTGATTTGTTTCAAAGCGCATATCATATTATTATTTATGTGTGCCGGGAACGTAAATGTCTTAACACAAGAATTTCTTTAATTTCTAAAGTCTATTTTCTCATCACTTTAAAACTATATTTTTTTCTCAGCTTTTTCATTAAGCGAAACAACTTTTTATTCCATTTTTCAAATCTCTCGCTACCATTCTTATGCTTCTCATTGAATCCAACTTTTGTCCTCTGATTGTTGCAACTAATTCAAGTCCGTTACTTCAAATTCATTCCGCATAGTGTCTCCAATTACAATTAGTATTAATTGCCGTTTCTGGACTTTCCACTACTGATGCACCGTATCTTTTGTATCTATTTCAGGATTGCTATGTCCCCACGTTCATGTTTCTCTTCGATCCTCATATTTATTTGCGTAAAGGACATTTTATTTCTATCAGAAAAGATAAAGTTCGCTGGAAATGAATAATAGAACAAAAATAGAAAGTGTCTGAAGTATATGCCATTGTACAAAGTAAGCAAGGTGTTCAAAGCAGAAAAAGGAAAACTATCAGGATGAAGAAAAAGAGAGAAGCGGGAAATAAAAGAGAGTGGAAGAATTCAACGATACTCAAAAACGTTCGCCCTTTCACGTTGCATTTTCAGCTTTAACGAATATGTGTGAGAGCGTCGAAACGCATCATCGATGATGCATAGACTGGTGATATGACGGTGATATGTATCCTACATTCATGGCATTGCAAATAAATGCATCTGCGTATGCGCGTATAGATAAAGTCATCTATCAGATGCAAATAAAGGATGGGAGATGGATTTTAAAGCTTTTTTTTTTCTGTTTCTATCCGTGAAATCCTCTCTGCCAATTTTATAAATTGCGACGATGGGTATATGGAAAAAAAAAAAGAAAAGACAAAAAATGCCTGCATTTGTGGATGCTCTTTGAAACGGGCTAAAAAATATGTCAGTATTTAGTGAGAAATAAGACAAAGCATTGAATATTGTTTTATTATCTATATACTCATTTTTTGGAGAATTCTCGTACACGCTAACAATTTCATTAATTTCAACAGGGTTGATAATTAATTTCATAATTAAAGGATCAATAAGCTATATGTTATATTATACAGAATTATAACTAATGCTTAACACAATCCGTATAAATTGATTAAAATATTATTATTCGAGTTTATTAAAAATATATGGGATCAAAGGAAAATAATTAAAATTATTTATATAAAAAATATAAAATCAATTTTATTTTGCAGAATACACGAAACCGGAAGTGTTGAAAGTTGCATGTACTCCTAAAGTCGCGATCGATATTTTTTTTTGTGCAAATGTATCACAAAGGCAGAATACAATATCCGCGATATAGTGCAAAAAGATTATAACCGGAAGGGGAAATTTCTCATAATGGAACTGACGTCTTCAAAGTCGACTGTATATTGGAAAATGTATATATGTACATCCTATCCTCTATCTCTATTTGAGCTTCTCCTCTTCTGTCTATCTATAACTCTTTCATCGTCGCTTTCTTTGTCTCTATACCACTTCCCCGGGAAATCGAAAATCCCAAGCATTGAGGTTCCATTAGTGAGCGAGGATTTGCGAAAAAGGATTTTCTTTAAATCCTCTCGGCTCTATTAACGTCACACTCTGCGATAGCTCGAATTTCGCGAATCCCTTTCTACTATTCGCACTGCTATCAGCACCTGTACTGTTCTTTTATATTTTTTACGACAGGAGTGATAACGAAAAAAAGCACGATATTTTACAAAAAATAATTTCATTTTTTAATTCCAATTTTGCAAAGGAAATTCTTTAAATAAAATTGTTACCCTTATTGGTGCAAGTATATTCTTACGAAAGTATATTTAAAGGAATTCTTTCGTGTATACCTTACATTCCATAGAGACTTCTTAAATGTTAAACCTCTAACCATTTCTTTAATTTTCATTATATTTCTCAAAACCTTCCTACTCGAACTGATTATTTCCGGCATTTTTTTGTCGAATCTTTTTATAAATTTTGTTGTGCAATTTTGATCTGAAGTCGAAATATGAAGTCGTTGGGTTCTTTCCAAAGAGTTTACCAAGTGTATAGACACTAAGCTTCCGAGAATGTTTGCATGTTTTTATTTAAATTTACTTTTCTCTATCCTTTGCCTCTTTACTCGTTCTCATGAATTTCAAGAATTTCCTGAGGAAAGGAGGTCTTCTTGTTGAGATTCCTAACGAAACACAAATCAAGACGTGTGTACTCCGATTCGACTGATAACGATTTTCAATTTCAGTTCAACTTCAGATAAACATGAAGTTGCAATTCGATATTTCTCAAATACCGTAAAATGAAAGAAAAGGTAAATGACAGAGAGATAATTTCAGATATAAATGGGAAATAAAGATAATAATTATAATAGAGTACTTTCTTGATATCTATCACCCAGGATCAGCCTCCAACCAAATAATTATCCATATACACATAATAATACTAACCTCAAGTTAAGTCAACATTTAATTTATGATGTTAAGTCGTTAACTGAGTTGATACGAAAATATATAGAGAAAACACACATTTATTCCCTTATGTGCCTGTTTTCACACAGGCGGACAGCGGAGAATTAAAAAGTAGAAGCGATGGAAACCATAATAACAAGCTCCCACAGGGACAGAGAGAATGTTTTTTTAAACGAAATCTGCATATAATTGACAATTCACAAGTCATAAGAGCATATATTAGAATTAAAATTTGTTTAGTATCATAATTTCTCAAAAATATGTAATTTTTTAAATTTATTTTAGGAAAACCCGTTATTCGTATTTTAACCATATGCGATTATACTTAAGGCATACGTAAAGTGTTAAGTTAGGCACGATTCGCGGTACCACAATAAGGAGAGAAAATCATTTAAAGCTTTTAAAAAATCGATTTTTTTTTCTCATACTTCGAAAGTATAACATATTAAGAATATACTGGACAAAGAAAAAATCGAAATATTAAATATTTACGGAGTTATTGCACATAGTCGAGAGCGCCGGGAACCGCATACCCGTAAACTAGGGAGTCGGGTAGTCGGAGCGCTTGGGGTGGAGCAACCTTTCTTTCACAATATCTTTGCATGATTCTTTGAAGATCTTATTCCATTACTTGGACACTAGATTAAACAGCATCTCCTACCAATTTATGAAGACTTTTCCATGGATGATTTACTTGAAAAAAGCTTGGGTGGCCATACCCTGAATGCCAATGAAAGTTTTAACGCGACCGTTTGGCGATTATCCCCAAAGCAGCTGCATTCTCGAAAAGTTACTGATCGATCTGGCTAAAATTTTGGGAGGTTTCTGTCTATAACATTATCGGAAGGATGAATTGAAAACAATTTCTTTTTGGGTTTCAGATTAATACAAAAAATCTGACAATCACAGCACTTTTCGATGCCACGCAAAAGACGCCTAAAAAAATACCTTACAGAGCTGCCATTTTGTTTTATAATAAAACAACAAAAATTTTTTTCTATGCTTTAAAACTGGAATAAAATAATAACAAAATTTTTGAAATGTTGCGACTATTTTATCACATTTAAAAAAATTCATCAAAAATGACTCATTTTCGGGCGTCTAAATGGTTTTCTCCTCTAGGGGGGATTTCTATTAAGATTTGCTACTAATCTTAGATTTTTTATTTTCAGTTAATGAATTTTCTTTAGCGAAAATACATTTAACAATATACATTTTTAGAAAATCTGCGTTGCGCAATCTGACATTGCGTGATACGTTTGACACGTAATACGCATAATGCGTTACGCTTCGTGGAATTATGGCTTTTTAAAGTAACATTAAAAAAAGCACTATTACGGTTCGCCGTTACACTTGTTAATAAAAAATTTTTCACAGACATAGAATTGGTAATGCTACGTACGGTTTCCCAACTGAATTAGAACGTTGTTGTTGATTTTCAAAATTTGTGTAAATTGAACGTAGGGGAAGATGGAATAGGTGGGGTAGAATGAATCCCCATGACAATTTAGTGAAGCCGGATGAACGAAAATAATATTATTAAGTTATGCTAATTGTTATACTTCCGTGGGGTCTTCATTTTCATCCGACTTCCTCCCCTACCTTTTACTGTTGACGTCAAATTTGACAACCAGGACAAATGAATTCACTTGGTGTTTTATATTTCCATAAATAATCGTTTTCTTTTTAAATGAAGACTATAGAAATTATATATATCCATAATTGCATTACTATTTTTTTTTACTAGTTGTGACATTATCACACCATAGCTTTTGTGCGTAAAGCTTTTTCATCTGATTCATCACAGAGATCGGAGATTCTCAGTAAATTGCGGCACATTAAAGCATAATACTTAAAGCCATTTCAGCGTTAAATTATACAGAAATTCGTATACATATACCAAGTAGGTAGTCATGGTTGATGAAAGCGGTAACACTCGGACGTCCACGTTAATTAGTTTAAAGCCTGAATAGCGTACCTCAGAAGGGTACTAATTATAGTAGAAAATAGTAAAAATAAATTTGTGCATTTAGATAGAAAGTAAAATTTTTAATAAAAGAATATTGGAGATTCTAGATATTTATAATATCATTGTTTATTTTTTTAAGTATCATACTCGTAGTCGTCCGTACGTTTTATGTGCTGTTTTTCACGGATAAAAAAATAACTGCGATTAACAAAGTTAATAAGGTCCCCATGGGGAGAAATTCAAGTAATATGCCTATGTATATTTTTTTCCTTTGTCTTGTCATTTTTTGTTTCTTCTTCTTCTTCTTTTCGGGGCCATTTGTACTCCAAGAGCAATTGGGCAATGTTTCGTTCGGTACGGCGAACACATTTAACATCCACCCGTAGCACACAGGTATTTACAGGAAGTAGAGAAGAGAAAAAGAAAAGAACGAAGAGAAAAGATCGCTTTGAAGAAGAGACAGAATTCACCGAAGAATAATTCGATGCGATCGAAGCGCTCAGTAACCTGAATAGCAGTATAACGTGCTTCCATGTACCGATGCGGCATCCTCGATGGGTGCAGTTGAATTTTCCTTCCTCGTAAAAATCCCATGAAAATTTATCTAACAATCGTATTTCTCGATTTCATATCAAACTTTATTCTATTCTATTTTTTATTGTCACCTTTAAAGATCTTCGTTCAGATATATAACATTTCCTTTTTATTCTTGAGAGCACGAAAAAATACTGCTCCCGTTAATTAAGCATTTTCCGCAAGCTGAGGAACTGGTTGGGAAGAATAATAATTCCGTCCCGAAGCGGGCCGCCGCGATACTCACTGCTGCGGGTTCGTGGATAGGTAGATACCTCATGCATAGTAAAAACCCCGTCAGATAAGGCATCTCCTTGTGGACTTTCAGGCCCGGTGCAAGAGGAGCTAATATCACTTCATGAATGTCTAATATTTAATCCCCACGGTAAAACTAGCCCGAGAATCTAGTTCGCTTTCGCGTCGTCAGAGACCGCCAATCTCGTCTTCGGCAGAAATTCCAAAACGATTTGAACAAGACGTAAAACGAGAGTAGAGATGATGAAAGGACACTGTGATTGTACCAATCAGAGTCTATTCAACAATTAACGCTACTTATTTTAAACCAATGTCATATTAGGTGTTTTAGGCGAAATAACAGAGAAACAAAGAAAAGTATGCTGTGCCTATTCCTACAGCAGTGACGCAAAGCATTATATCTAGCCTATAAGGTTGCTGACTGCGACGACAAAAGCAAACAAAATATAAGATACGAGTATCGCCACTAGCTTGTATCGTTACCATGGTTACTGACCAACTTTTTCCCAATGGTACCAACGTGAAGAAACAAACGAGAAGTAAAAAAAATGATACCCAAGTACAGGGGGCTAAAAAAGATTCGTTGTGTCGGTTAGCATGAGAATAGACTATACACAGAAGAGAAAGGACAGTGGAGAAGAGAAAGTGAGAGGGTTGGAAGTGGGAGGAGGGAGGAGTAAAATAATAATAATAATGATCGAGGTATAGTGATTTATGTACACAAGGACAGACCAACCGTTACCAACATAAAACACTGCAGCTCGCATCCCTCAGGCTGAATTATGAGTGTGTACAACAGTGCCGTGGAAATACGCAGATGATACAGAGAGGTTGGCAGGACATACTACAACCTCGGCATCCATTATTGTCGTTGCACGACTCACACACGAGCCTTTACATTTTTTCCTGAATAAAGGCACAGTGAACTAGAGAACAAAGAAGGAAAAAACAAGAAGCACGGAAGTCACGGGAACCCAGGAAAATAGTTGGAGACACTATGACGGACAGGAACAACGGAATAAAGGAACAGGAAGAACCAAAGGACGATCCTCTGCAATTTCCGCAAAGATGAAATTCCAGAGGGCGCACTCGTGTATGTATTTCTCTATCTTGAGCCTGTGGGTGAATATGCATTTATGCTAATGGCATATTATGTACAAGTATTAGGCTGTTTCTATATGTTACACGTCACTGTCTTCCATATGCGAATTAAGACTTTGCAACCTGCCACGTTGTCACACAGCAGCAATAATTAAGGCGCCCGAGTCTCCTAAAAGCCCATAAGCCAAATTTATGAGCGTCCCATTCACACTTTGTGACTTTCGTCTTATGAGACAACCTGGACATCGTTGGAACGTAATCAGCCGTCTGTGTTATCAGTGACGCATCTATTCCTTCCTCGCATGCTCTAGCACCTACTCTAGATAACACAGCATTACTGCTGCTACTTACTTTCGTTTTTATGGACCATGAAGATGCTACTTTGAGTGCCGTCGACCTGGACCTACTATTTCTCTCTACATTGGTAGACACTACTTTAGGTATGGAATTCTATTGGAATGATATCTTCCAAGCGACTTGGATGCACGATTGCTTGTCTGAGGTAGCGATGATTGGAACGGTACTTTTGTTTCCTGGTTTTTTAGTGGAAACTTCAGGTAAACTGTTTTCGACGATTGATTATCCTTTCTGGAATCTTTTCATGAAAAAGCTAACATAGTTCCGAGTTGCTCATAAAACGTAACTCGTAGATTGTAACCACTAACAAGGAGAAATACGAATACCTAAATTAATTTTCACTTCAAGCATAAATCAAATGATGAATTCAGAATATACGTTTAAATTCGAAACGTTTGGAATTCACGTATGCAGTAATTATTGTGGTATTCGCGAATAATTACATGGAATTGTTTATAATATGAAATTGCATCTCGTTTCGTGATAGCAATATTTCATTTTGCAATGATTTCCATCGAAAGACCTCGGCTCCGAGTAAAATATTATGCTAGCAGGAAACCTGTACCTAGGGCGCAACTTCTTCAAAATTATAAATTTTTAAGAGGACAACACCAGGTCTGATTTGTTTCCCTGACCCACTTTTTGGCAGCCGCAATTCTTACCCTGATGGGCTGTTCAAGTAAATAATGAAAAATGGTTGAACAGGGTAGGTATATGTCTCTAGTCTGTTGCGAGCCTCAAAGTGGGTCTGCTGTACGTTAGCAGCCAAATCTAAAATTTCAAATCAGGATGCAAAATGTGGTTAGTCATTACTCACCCTCGTAAACCCAGTCTGGTACTCCATTGTAGATACTACCAAAGACGCCACTTGTCGTTATCTGGTAGTCAGTAGCGACTTCCGCTTCCGGTCTGTAGTATATGTTGTTCTGTATGACGTGGATCAATGCATTGCCCTGAGGTGCCCATACTGCCAATTGCAACATATAGGTGCCATTAATCCCTAGGGATGTTTCAGTTCTGAAAACAAGAAATAAAGAAAAATTATTAAAAATAGTAGCGACACCCTTTTGTTTATTACTATTTCCAAACTCTGTAATGGGACTCAACGTAATATTTTCTATCTCCGTTATAAATGTTTGTTATACAGATACGCATTGACTATGTCAAAAATACATATGAGAAAAGTTAATAAAACAATTTCAATATAAAAGATGTATATTCATTTTTTTAAGATTATCCCTTTCTGAAGACCGTGGGGTTTGAAAAATTTCTTTGTGGCGCACGCAAATACTTGTCGGCGAATAAAATAGTATTGCATGGGGAAAAGGGTGGTGGTTTCTTAAGGGAATGGAGATTTTTACAGCTATTCGTAAAGAACGTCTACAAAAGAGCCACGTAGCTAGTAGTCGATAAAAACCGATAAAAAGTTTCATATCTCCTAAGGACCACAACATGATGGTGATAACTTGCCGTTGCTCTTCTTCAGTTTCCTTCGCCATTGAAAACGTAAAAAAAGAAGCCCCCCCTGCTGCGCCATCGTACTGTCGCAGAATCTTGCCGATGACATTTCAATTACAATTCACTTTTGTTTTTTTTTTGGCAAGGGAGAATGACTGATAAGATTTTTTCAAGAAAATCACAAATCAATTATAATTATTTTCAAGCTCAGAATCATGGGTTTGCTAATTATAGTGTTTATGTAGATTAAAATAATCTAAATAAATCATCGGAGGGCTTCAAGTGTTTGATCATTTTTTTATACTGAATGTAAATTATGGTCTGGGTAATTATAGTCTGGGAAAAATTACAAGGAAGCATCGATCGTCACTTCGTAAATAATAATTTGAAAAAATAATGTTTCTTTTTTAAATCCTCAATTGCTTCTTTTCTGTTCATTATTATGAGTAGAAGATAATGCAGAGTATTCTCGTGAGACTTTTGTCGAGACTCTTGAAGTATTCTTCACGTTATATCTTGAGAAAGTTTGGGAGTTGTTTGATATACAAGGAATTTCAAGCTGTCCTTTTTTGGTAGCGTGAAACTTCAGAGTTTCATTATTGTACTCAACAAATTTTCTAGTGACAAATTCTCGAGTTTATTAACATAACATAAAGTGACAAGAAAGAGTACGCATCAAGAGGCAGATGGATGAGCAAACTTTGAAAATGAAAAAATAAATTAGAAGAAAGTATAGGGTGAGGGGGGTGGTCGTGTACGCTGAATTACAGTCACGAAATATTCCGACACATTTATTTAGTGCATTTTTACTGTACAACGTAACGAAACATCTAATTCTCAAGTACTGTACAGAAAAAATGATTAAGTGTTGGAATCACTATATTTATTGTGAACGTTAGTACACGGATTACTATATGGACATTATACTAATTTATTATACAGAATCATAAGAACGTGGAGAGGCAGGTACCGAGCATTTCCACTGTTATCGTTCGAAACTATGGCATTGGCTCTTTTAAAAGGGCGATCTGTTAAATATTCTGGAAACACAGGAAATTTTTTGTCGCGTGAGAATTTTTATTGTGTTTTCAGTTCAGTGAAAAAAAAGGAGTATGGTAGTTGTTATTTAATGATTAAAAAGTAAGAAAGGTATGGAAATTCCAGCAAAAATTTGAATCGACTGAAAAAATGTTTTTTTTTTTAATATACATACAGTTTACATAAATCTATCAGATTGTTGTACATGTACGTGATTGATTTACCTGTAGTACACAGTGTACAGTAATACTATAATCTAGTCACTGAATATTCTGTGCACGCTGAAAAATGAAAACGACCACATATTTGCCAAGATCAGTAATATCCTACGGTTTATTTTCCACCTGCTACCACAGGTCAGTGAAAAGGTCATTAGCCCGTTTAAGGGATTGAATTTCAGTGGAGTTTCTGCTGTTTTGCATAATTACATAATAAAATAAGACACTCACGTACGTTGCATGCGGTAGTGCTTTAAAAAACTGTTGGGAAAAGAGTTACTCGGAGGTGTGCAAAACTTTAACAGTTTACTGGTGGCGCCGACTAGCGTTATATTTTTGCAACCAAAGAATCCCCATCCAGTGACACGCGTATACCTTTCGACACAAGATCTTCGGCAACAAAGGGATTCCACTGTGTGCCGTATTAAAGCAGGCTTGGAATCTCGACGGGGACCTTCCTCGAGACTCATCCGGATGATAAGAACGTTCTCACAAAAAGATCGCAAGAACGAGCCAGGACCGCGCTGCTTCTGTTTTCTGTCTCTTTTACTTCTCTTTCCTTCTACCTTCTCTCCTTTGTCCTCTCTTCCTTCCTGTGGATAGTTCCATATGTGCCGGCCGAGATTTTGAATAAATAGACGCCCTTATTTCTTTATGGCTCGTGTTATACGCGTTTCATTTATTCCATAGACATTTTTTACGCTTCGAAAAAATTCCCATTACTTCCAACATATGTATAGGTGTTTATATGTATAACTATACGTTTCAATATATAAAGCGTGTCAAATAAATATACATACTTAGTTAATTGTAGCACTTAATATCGCTAATACGTACTTTTTTAGTAAATCCAATCTAGTTCCCTACTGGACTAGATCAGTCCTAAATAGGATCTTGACGGGCCTTCGAATTTCACAATAGATTTTCTATTAGGGACGTTGTATATATTTTTAAAAAATGCCACGTGTAACAATGTATTGCGACATACAGAATTACATATCTATAAGATGATATTTTGTGGACACTTATTTTCTTGGAATTACTCTAGGGACATTCTACACTGTAAAAAGTCACTATATATATATGTGTCTCGCGTCAATCGTACTTCCTACTGCGTAGCCATGGCTATAGCATAATTCTTTTATTCCTAAGGATACCAACATAATGAAAAGATTCTTCAAGTATTTTGACAGAAGCATTCTCACTAAGATCTGACATATTTTTTGGTATTATCGTTCTCCATTCTTTGTCAATGCTGCTATAGTGTCATTTAGTTCAGAATTGTCATTTTCAATATAGGCAGTGAGGAGTCACAAAAAAACCATAGAACGAGAGTAGGAATGGAGCGACAAGAAAAATAAGAAGCTAGCGGAAGGGAAGCGGCTAGGATGAAACGTACCAACAACGTCTGGGCTGTTCCCGTCAGAGCACGGCCATTGTGACAGGACAAAAGGAGACCAAAGCAATTCTAAAGCCGAAGTAATTTCTTACTATGGCGCCAAGATAAATGGATTTCAAGAGCTAGCTCACACCTTATAACAAACAATGACACTCGAGAGACTCAAGTCGATTCCGTGTGAACGCATTTGGTCTCCATTATTTTTGTAATATTTGACGATTATTTTTCATTTGACTTCTTCTTAGTCCGTCAACTGAAACAATTTTTACGCTCATTTAGACAGGCGTTTTAAACTTAACTCTTTTGGGAATGATAAGCGTATATATCGACAGTGGGCAACACGTATGCATTGCTATATTACGATGCATTTAATATGTATTTTCAATACAACATAATGGTTTCATAAAGTAAAAAATTTTTAAAAAAGTTGTGTTAAAAGGATTAAGTGAATATACACGATCTGAGAACGATAGTCTTAATATTATATAATGGTACAATCATCGTTTACCTTAACTGTAATATTGTCGAACATTTTTTTCATTTTTATGTAAACGTAATAATAATGTCAACTTTATTACGAATCCCAGTAAATCCGAGAGGAAATAATGGGAAAACGTAGTTTTCTCACTAATGAGTTTTCACGTTCGTTTCACATTACCATTCGCGATATCGTAAGAGTATTTTTTTTCTACGGAGTACGGAATACCTCATACGCTTGTCATACGTGACAATACTGTCGCCGATTGAGGACTGTGACGGTGCATTTCGTTTCCACACGTGGGATATACCGCGGCACTGGCTCTGAGATCCCAAAGGAAGAAACGAGAGCCCTCGGTTTGCATAGGCATTACCCAATTAGGGGCGGTGAAAAAAATCTCTTTTATGGGCCATTACCATTCTTTTAAGTAGTATTTGCATACTTTTCATAGGTTATAAACGGAAAAGGGTGGTAGCTGTAAAAAATTCATACTTCTCTTGGGATTTGTCATTGATGGAACTATCAAGGGAATTTGGGGTCACGTGTGATCCTATGAAAGAATTGGGTGAACCTCAACTATGCATCGCTCAATTGAACCCAGGGCAATTGTGAACCGAAAAACTGCACTAATAAATATGATATTCAAATAACTGTGCATGAGATACTTTATGCCAAGAACTGTGTACGATAAACTGTGAACAACATATTTTTACCGATCTGAAACTGTGCACCATAGCTTAATAGCAGTGCATGCAACAGTAGAAACCCAAACCGCCGACAAGCTAGAGCTGAGAAGTACATATTTGTTTCTAATTCAGAAATGTTGTTTCTTAGATGCTGTTTATAATTATGTAATTGCTCTATCTTTATTACAAAAATAAAAAAGTACAATTTTAATGTTTAGGTAAAGCGCCTATTCTTTAAATAACTGGAAAAACAATTATTTGTTTATATTATTATTTAACCTGATGGTATTTTATTTATAAAAAAATCATACCAATATCATAATTAATAATGTATTATTGTGATAGGTTTGTAAATGGTTAGGTTGGGTTAATTAGGTTAGAATAGAATTTCAAAATGTTGTTAGGGCTTAGAATTGATTGAAATGGTCTGTGTAAATGAACTGAAAAATGTGCACTATTGTTTGTGTAAAAATATTCTTTACACAGTTACTAATGGGCCGTGCACAATTGTTAGGCCGCAGTGCACAATTGAACGATGCACAGTTCGTGGTGCATATTCATTTTGACATCTATCGATGGACAGTTTTTCGTGCACAATTTTTTGGTGCATAGTTGCCCTTTGCGGAGTTGATATCCGCTCGAAAGAATTACATAGTACTGCGACCATATCTGGTACTTGATTAGAGATAATTATAGGATACACAATTATTATGTTATCTATAGAAAATATTACGTTACCGAGAAATTCAAACTGTAGATTCCGGAAATGAATAAGAAAAAAATGAATGTGTGCTTTTTCATGAGCATATGCAATTATTAAAAAAGACAAAAATATTTTGATAATACGCCCATTTTTGTTTGGCGCAAAAGACCGCACTTCATGCTTTTCCTAAGTTCAAAGCAAGAGAGCTTAGCGCAAGAACACAATATATATATATACACATATTAAACGCAGAGAAAGAAAAAAAAACAGAGAAATAAAGACGTCTTTAATCGGGACTCAAGAGCTAAGCTCTCTTAAATGCTAAGTCAGTGTATAAATCTGTGGATGAAACTTCAACGAGCTTGACTTCGTGCACTGACTAAGGGATGCCGAAGAGGAGAGATGGAGGCGAGAAAGTATGCGGGTGGTTGGCAAGAGTCTCTACTACCTTCTCTTCTGGAAGGTTGGCAAAACTGTGAGGATTAAAATTGCGAGCACTTTGTAATTTTCACCTCTCCCCCCCCCCCCCAACCGCTACCCTACTTTACTCCCACACCTTAAATTCCTTTTTTCTCACTTACCCTCCAACCTCCCACCCCTTGTCACTCGCTCCTTTTCCTTCGTACTATTCGAGTATTCATGCTTATTCTGTTTTATTTCTACTTCCCCCTTCCTTCATCAAACCCCTTTCCTTCTCACCATCCCCTTTCAGTCGCCTTTCCCCCCTTTGCCCCTCGGCACTTTAACACCCTCATATCCGTGGCCCCTCCCAGATTAAAATGCAAATCTAAATCTTACTCCGAAATAAGTCTGAAATATGATTATCGTAAGCGCGTTTTTTTTTCTCATCACGAGACTCAGCACCCTCGGTATTATATTCAACCGTCGGACGGACGACCACCGCTACCACCGCTTGCTCCACTAACAATCTTAACCTTCGTATACATTAAGATAGAAATTTGCAGAGATGAGGAGAGTTTGTATATACTTACAGAGTCTGCAGATTGATTATCTTGTACTGTGCCAGGTAGGTGTGCCTGTAGAGCTGTAACATGAAAAATAAAAATAAATATTAATTAACGCTCCTTTCCATGTACCGTAGGATCTTTTCTTTGTTCGTTACTGGGTTTAGTTTTATCGATTTACGTAGAATCCCTTTATGTCGGGATCTACTCAGGTTCACAGTAACAAATTTCCATGTGTTGCACGTGAAGACTAGGGTGAATGGGATCTGACGGAATATTGGCATAGAAAAGAATTTACGGTTCTAGTGTTAAGTGGTGCTGACAAATTGGCGTTCCTGGACAATTTATTTTCTTCCTCCTTTATATTATAGATAACAAATGAAAAGAGAGTACCGTGAGATAACGTTTAGTGTGAAACTCCATCAATAACCGTTTCTATGTACCTGCACGTGTACAGGTATATTCACACACATGTATACATGTATAACCACGTACATAAATACGAATGTGAAATGGAGCGAAGTAGATGGCGATGGCATCGACTATTTTGCTTGCATTAACTCTTTCATGGGAATCCCATAAATCACGTTATTATGATAGGATCAGGGTAAACGCAGGGGGTGGTTTTCATGTGTTATGAATTCCCTATGACGCTCCCATCCTAATCCATACGAGCCGATCAGATCAGCTGGCGCTTGGATTCATTCTGTCATATTTTCATCCATGTTTTAACCTTCTACCCTCTATTGTTATAGTGCATATACTGTATAATCCGTTTTTCAAAAACTTAGCTACGTGAACCGCATTGGTTGTTTTATGGTCCGTGCGTTGGTTTTTTTTGCTTTATATACATAATATACCTATATAGGTATATAAACGTTCCCATGGGGTACCGAAATATTCGAAAGCATTGCTAGGGAGAGTTATATTTAAATGTCACCTAGGGGACGATTCCATTTATCAGATTTATTTTTTCTACGTAACAAATGATAAGGATATCTCTATTTCAAAAAAAAATTTTTATTAAACACGGTTGGACTATTGGTTTACAGCTTTCTCTTCACAGCTTGTATTTGTGATTCAGGATTTGTTGGGCATCAATTGGATATTTTTGATTTTTTTTCAAATTTTACAAATTATTATTTTGGAGTAATTCGATTGGCTGTTTACTGATTCAAAATAAGAAACAAAAGGACTGATCTGTTGAAATTATATTGCATCGCTATATTTTTTATAGGCTGTCAAGATTTTCAAGCGTATTTTATTTTGTGAATATTTAAAAAAATTAATTTTTGAATCTTTTTACTTTTTCCGTATACATCGAGAAACGACACTTTGGATTTTCAGTTTACCTAAATAATTAATGCACTTTGCCATGAGTGCAGAGCCGATTTCAATACCTTGGGTTTTGTCATAGTGTATACTGAAAAGTATATCTATACATATGATATAATATTTCTATAAATGACATAGATAACCTTTCAATAATTAAAATTCACAAATTTCATTTGATAGTGATGCCGTGATGTCTGCTGTCAACTTCTGACAAGCATTTTTCCAACTTCACTACGAAATTAAATAAAAGAATAAAGTATGACATATAGAAAAGTCGAGGTCATTACTTCTTGATTTTTTAGTTCATATGAAAATTCTTAAGCGCTTTTGGTCAGTTTTCAACAATTAAAATTTTCCTCATAAAATATCACCTAATCCTGAAGCGCAGAGACGGTAAATTGCAGTAAAAAGTTTCCTACTAATCGCCAACCTTAATTAGTCTATTTAACATTAATACCTTTATCTGGAATCGAACAAATTTTTCATAACACGCCCATGACAAATATTGTATTTAATTAACCAACCTCATTACTAGGTTGTAACTACTTGCATAAAGTACAGTACTATTTCATCTCGTTAATTATGCTGTTCTATATATTTTTGAGTAATTACTCATTCCCTAAAAAAACCATTCAAAGCGAATTAAATTCCTTAGCGGCCACCCCAGACATTTAAATTAACCGCATAAATATTTTCTACAAACTTAATCAAATTATGTACCGTTTACTTCAGACGTTGAAAACTTGCCATTTCCAGTTTTATGCTTTTTCATATTTTACACAGTGATCTTTACCATTTTACTCTCAATGTTGTATTAATCCATATTCTGGTGTTCTAACACTGTTATCTGATAGATGCATATTTTGTATGACAACGCGGAATCGAATGTTGTACGTTTCGTGTCTAATAAGTTAAAAGCTATAGAAGGGGGCTTAGCATCGAGAAATACCAATAGTTTAACAGTGTTACGAATGATGTAACGATTAACAGTGCCAGCAGTTTAGTAGCCAGTAAAGCCAACAGCTTAAGAGCTGTCAATGGTTTAACTACAGCCAATAGTTCGACTGTGCAATGAGTTTTGAGGTTAGGATCTGGTGAAGAGATTCTGCGAATGATGAAGCGTGGTGAAACGACGGGTCAGTCGATATCGAATGAAATAATATTCGTGGAAACTCGAATTTGTGGGAATTTTATTGTTTTCTCGCTGTTTATTGCCGCAACGGCAGATGAATGGTTACCGAGTTGTGGGAATCGAATTGGTCAAAATGGCAAACGGAAATAAAACAAATCTCTATTCTAAATATTTTAAGGGATCATTTCGTCTCGCGACCCTTTTTAAATGAAAGATACTTTGACTATATCTTATCTCAGACAGAATTGAATTTAGAATTAAAGATAAGAAGATACTGATAGACGAAAGAAGGCAGGTGTTACCTAAATGATTTACAGATAAGGGTTGTAGCAAAAAAAAGCATTTTAGTATGTTAGATAAATATTTTTACAACTATTTTTATATCTGTTGATATTGGGAAACATTTGAAATAGCGATAATTACTTGTAAACAGTAATGTTACGATGATTTCACTTTGATGTAAATATAATTAAATCGAGTGAAATTTGGTGTATTTTGCCAATGTTACCAATTATTGTTCCCATATAGGCAATTAACATGGATTTAACATTTTTTAATATATCTGTGAAATAGGTCAACATTCCTTCATGTTATTATTCTAGTACTGAACCAAGTTTGGCTTCTGATAGCCGATTAACCATTCATAAGCTTGGGCTATTGCCACGCTCAAGATAGGCCTAGCTGTAATCAGAATCGGACCAACGAATACAATTGGTAGAGGATCTGCGTATATTATCATAATAGTATTGGGCCAAGATTGGTTGTTGAGGATTGGCTATTTTTTGGCAAGAGTGTTAACTGATTATTATTGTAGATCTTACAGTAATCTCATAAATGAGGTTACCACTAGAACCACCAAACCCGTAAAAATGACGGATTTCAAATTTCTTGTTTCAAATTACAAAAATCATTCAGTTGTTTTTTTCGGAATTTATGTAAATTTTTATCGAGATAAAAAAAGGAATATATAATTTATGTCAATTTTTATATTATTTATTTATATCATCAAATCTAATTTCGAAGTTCTGTATAGAGGATATACATATAAATACACTATAAACAAGGGTGATTGTTCTAGTATCAATATTAATATTGATATAGCTATTAATTTCTATAAATGCTTTGTTTTTAACGTGAGCAAGAAAAAGTGCACATATTTCTTCTCACCATAAAAGTCTAAGATGACTTAAGAGGCGGAATACAGTACTGCCTAAGACTTATAATTTTTTTTATTATCGTGGATCAGACTCATACCCATCTATCTAAAGCAATTTCATTCACAGGAGATTGGTACTACAAAATTACTGAATCTAATATCCGGTACTTATTGATTCAGTAGCATAGAACCGTGATTTATCAGCAATTCTTTATCATTTCAGCTATCACGCCACTGCACTTCTTTTCTAATACTATCATTGCAGTTTTATTTCTTATTGTAAAAAAAAGTTATTTTACTACTTACAATTGGTCAAGGCTTCAGACTAGTTCCATTAGCTACTATTTACTTATCATTGTAATCAAGTCAATCTTACGAATTGCTCCTTCACTTAGTATCTCCACATCTTATTAAGTATTCCAGTGTTACATATACAAAGATATTTTCCTACTACCAGTATATTTACTGTTAGTGCTTAAATGTATTTTTTATCTACACTTGATTAGGCTAGTTACTATTGTATACTGTGCCTACACGCGTTCCACGGATAATCAATCCCTATCTGAATATGGTAATTTCTTTTTCTCTTCCGTCTTTTTATATATCTCGTTGTTTTGTCTACAACGGCGCAGTCTTCACCGTTCTTTGGTTGTTCAAAAATGGCGAAAAAAAGGTAAAAAAACTGGGCAACCTAGTCTAAACCCATCCGCATCCAACCTCTGGAGATGCTCTAAAATGCTTGGAACGTCGAACGCAGTGAGCAACTAAGCCGTCCTACGTATTGCATCCTGATCTGGTAAAGGATATCACGAAGCACCCGGTGTAGGTTTCCCTCACACTTCCGGCCAGAGGTCCAGCCAGAGTGTCGCATAGCGTCTCCACCTCTGTGACGCTTCGGCCTAGAAACGATATTTCCTCCGCGCCTTGCGGCTAACACGCCATGAGGTGCATTCTGGCGTGAGTGACAGCTGGGAAACCAATTTGGAGGACGCGTTACCCCACTGGATTTACGGTTTGCTCAGGAATAGCAGACGCTATCCTGTCACTCTCATCAAGCTCTCGTTAATTGTCGAACATTTTCGTTAATCATCGGAAACTATACGTTACGTATGTATATGTAGAATGTTAATAAATTAAGATCAAACCGGACGGTTACTATTCGTGATCCGTTCATGCATAAAGGACCTGAATTAATTTTAACATGGAAGCAAAAGAGGTCCTATCCTGGTACTTATCTCTGTATGGTGAATAAAGCTATTTGGGGGAATGGAACAAAGAGAAGAAGAGGTTCTGTCGAGGATAGATCACAGAGTCAGATCCATTTTGGGGGGTTTGTCTTAGTAAGTCTTATTATTTAGAGCTCAAGAGTTTTCGTGCCTAGATTATCTTTGGCTTAGTAACTCCGACTGCTTGTTGTTTTATCGTCATTGGTTGTAATACTGATTATTGTGATTATCATTATTGTTATTTATTGTAAGTAAAACAGTTGTTAAATGAATATTATTTTAGTTTTATATGGAACAAGGACGTATTTAATCTACGATCGGAATTTCTCTTGCTCATTTCGAATGTGCATTGTCGCTACAGGATGGCGAAATGACTAAATATTTGTTACTTCCTACAAGCTTGTTTCAAAACAATTATTATGGATAACATATGCAAATAACGTGTTACAAATATTTTGAAAAATTAAATTTTCATCTGGAATGTTTATTGTAGGTTTTGTATATTTCATGTGAAATTTGTTCTATTAATTTACGATTCTCTTTCGTTTTCTACGGAAAAACTTTAATAATGAATAAACCATGTTAGATAAGGTTTTATAAAATTATCTGTTCAACCAGGACACTACAGTTTGCCCGCACTTCCTCTTCATAAGTTTCTACGTTTATTCACTCAATTATAGCTGTTTGTAAAATATTCTTAGTAGTCTCGAAATATCATAAAATAGAGTTATAATTTCTTATTCAAGTAATAATTTTTAATGACATTAAATTATTAATTAGTCTCCTTTCATTTACCGTTGCATTTATTGTCTCTTTTAACCTTAAGGAATTGCATTTATGTACTTGATATTTAACTTTCTTGTTATTTTATAAATTTAATTCTCGCACACCTCAACGATTTCATGTTTAGTCATCCTTTCGAATTTCTGTTTACGTAAATTTTCTATATACTAAAAAACTTATTACATAATTATTTGATACCTAGACGATAAATTTGTTTGAACTAGGAGGAGAGCGACGCGAGGTATTAGACTCCATTCATCCTAACGGTCCTTCAATCGAATTCCAAAGATTGAGGTCTCGCAGACATCACTTCCTAAAGTACGTTTGGAAAGTCGGATCTGTGTAGTTTTAACATTATAACTTCCGACGGATACGTCCTGTACCCGAGGGCGTGTTTACCCTTATGTATTTTTCGTTGTTTAAGATAGAAAACTGAAATTTTTTAATATTAATTTGATTTCCAAACTCCAATTACATGTATACTCATGGGCCTCTGAAATATGGAATTATGCACGCGGGTACAAAATGTACCTGTCGAAAGTTCAAGGTATGAGGGATCTTCGAGAGTTCTAGCGTTAAGGGATAATGCCCAAATTAGGATCTTCAGATATTACATATGTACATTCAATATTTATTCCTGTTTACGTCAGAATAATGCATAACTAAGAAAAATAGAATTTCACAGTATGTCGTGTAACACCATAGTCTTTCATAACGAGCCAAAAATATATTAATTTATACATTATGCACGACTATTAATATTCATCGACATCAGTATCATATCCTTCATGTGTCTTCCCACTGCCATACAAACTCAGACATTCGTTACTTGTATTTTCCGCTTTATATCCCGGAAACTGAAACTTCTTTTTTCTCCATAATAGAAAAAGACATATAAGATAAGATCCTTAATGCTACTTGCGTGACCATTATCACGAAAAAATGTCATGGTTAAATATTTAGTCATATCCATTAGTGTATACACGATGATAAAGCCAAAGTCGCCACTTTCCGTAGAAAGTTTGAAAATAAAGTTTAGCACGGAAGGATCCGTTAAATTAATTGGTGAATATAAATAGAACAAGAGACTTTCAAGGTAAAGTAACCATGATACCGTAGGTGACGATTATTATAGTATTTCTAAGGGTGTTATTTACTTACGAATTGTTCGCAAAGTTGTAGATCCTTTTTAAGCGTCTTAATCGCGGGCTTCCAAATTTGAAACATTTTTACAAAATTCTACTTCTTTCTTTTATGAATCCTTCAATTAATAAGTCAACATACAAATGCTCTTATCCTTTATAGCATGGCCGATATTTCTCTCCCTTACTATACGTTCTCTTCCTTAGGTCACGTATCGCAGACTGCATGCAATGCTGGTTGCACATTGGTTAATGTCACGTATACATACAAGTAAACATAATAAGTAAATAGATGAGCTGGAGTCAGGGGTGATCGATGGTGGTGCGAATATTCTGCGACGCGATTGGGGCGTCGATGGAATTTCACGTAGAAGTAATAGATTTTGGTCGCGTGTAAAGATCGAGCGACATGTCCTCCCTCTATCGAAAAATTTCCCGTGAATGAAGGAAATGCAACGGGCGTTAGAGTTTCCGGTTGCAAGGGGTTTTCATGGAATAGAAATTTTCATTTCCCATTTTACATTGAGTATGCAACGGAATTAAATTTTTCTTGAATATTGGCTCAAACGCACGGTCTCGTAACTTTTCATTTATGCATGGAAATATGCATACGTATAAATCAGCTGGAAATAACAGAATTCCTTGAAAGAATTTTTTAGATCTGACTCTTACGTCGCAGGCTCTCCTGGTGCTATTATTTTCACCCACTGACTCCCCGTTTCCAGTTTCCATCATCCCTTAAGTACTTGGAGAGTCAATTCCTGGAGGTCAGCAGATTGACGATTTGCGGGTACTCCCTTCGTAAGACCCTGTCTATGTGCACTATAACTTTGCTCCGTTCACTGTCTTGTATCAATAGTCAATTTATTTAATTGTTACGTTGAAGCCACCTGAGTTTATTCCCATTGAAATATCTGCCTCCTTTAATTAGTAGCGTCAGGAGTTCATTAGCACGTTCGCTGAAATCTTTCCGATTTACCAATGAAATTTTCTCCCTAGATTATGTTCAGCGTCTAATTATCGTTAGAATTATGATAGAGGATCTGGGTAACTGTTCAGATTAGCATATGATCTACGACGGAGGAAAGTGAATTCATGATCATCAATATTGCCAACTATAGACAAGACGGTCGTTGTCTTTTTTCGCGTGCTACTTACTAGAATATAATTATATAATATATGTAGTTGAAAACGCAAAAGAGTCTCTAGATTTGTAATTAAGAGGCTTTCTAGTTAAAGAGGCATAAAAAGGATTGCGTTCGCAAAAAGAGAGGAAGGAAACTTTAAAAAAACAACCGTTCAAACGAAATGATGGTTGAGCTCTATATAAAATGGTGATAGTATACGGAACTACTTCCACGCTAATGTCAGGTCTAATTTAAGTAAATAGAGGGCAACCCTTGCAACTCCATCGGTTTTCGTTTGCGCGAGGTTTCTGCGAGAGTCGATAGGATCACAGAATTGCTAGACGGAGCAATCAGATCCCTCCTAATGAGAGTTGAGAGTGAAGATCAGGAGGGTTAGTGGATGGAAGCATTCTTCCGGAAACTAGCAATTCTCCCTTTCATTTTGCAACTGTAGTGAGTTTGGTTACCTTTATCATATCAAAGATCCGATGTACTCAATGTTGACTGAAAAAGTATCCATTCAAAACAGTTTGAAGGGTTTAGAAAATCTTGTAATATTGCCTGTCAATCATTTTCTTACTCTTTCCGTATATATGTGGAGAGGAAATTTGACTGATAAGGAACATCACTTTAGTGTCCCCCTCCGATTTTGATGAAATTCAACTATGTTGTAGCGCATGAAAATCTAAGAGACACGTGCTTTTTATCGGCGGAAAAACGGTTTTAGGGGGTGAAATCAACCCCCAAATTTCGGTATGTCGAGGGGTGGTAATGCAGTTTCACCTAGAAGGAATCAACCGATTTCCATGAAACAAAAACTAAAATATTTCTCATCGCGAGTAATGTAAAGTCCACCTAGACATCAAAAAAAGATTGTCTCCTGAGAGGGTAAACCACCTCTTGATTATTACTTTTTTCACCCTATTTAAAAAATTTACGATTGGAATTTAATTAAACGCGTACCATTTGAAAGAGGAAGTAAAATTAAAGTTTACATGTTTTTGCTTTTTTGCGACAAGTCACGTTTAAGGGAGTAAACCACCCCCTACGTACCGATGCATGAATTCCCATATGAGACTACTACTCGCGCAATTTAAAAGTGTAAGTTAATTTAAAATATCGTCGTTACTGACAGTGGATAAATAATAAGTGAAAATTCGTATATGGAAGTCCATGCATCGTTATGCAGGGGGTAGATACGTAGGGGATGGTTTAACCCCTTAAACATGACTACTCGCAAAAAAGCAAAAATATGTAAACTTTTATTTTACTTCCTCTTTCACATGTTACGTGTTTCATTAAATTCCAATCGTAAGTTTCTTAAATAGGGTGAAAAAAAGTAATAATCAAGGGGTGGTTCACCCTCTCAAGAGACAATTTTTTTTTATGTCTAGGTGCACTTTAGATTATTCGCAATGAGAAACATTTTAATTTTTGTTTCATTGAAATCGGTTGATTTCTTCTAGGTGAAACTACATTACCACCCCTCGACATGCCCAACTCTTTCGGGGTTGATTTCACCCCCCCCCCCCCAAACCATTTTTCCGCCGATAAAAGAAAACACGTGTCTCTTAGATTTTCATGCGCTACAACATAGTTGAGTTTCATAGAAATCGTAGGAGGACACTAAAGTGATGTTCCTTGTCAGAAGTTTCTTCCAGTTACATGAGAATTTCAAGTCTGATTCCATTGAATGTAGTTACAACTGTAATTGGTTTTATAAAGTATACGACTGGTCTTAACTGAACAAAGTATTATTGGACATATCCAGGAACAGTAGTACCGATAAAAAAAAATAAAATTACAGGACATTCTCGCAACAATCTACGAATCAATTGGAAAGTAAATACGAAATTCTCGGCAGTGTAAACTTATATTGAATTTTTTACTCGGATTTGCTGGATATTCACATTCCTACCGGAATTACGTTTCACTGCCACCCCGCTAGTATAATCGCATATAACGGGTACGCAACCGGAGTGTCTGCAATGCATTTATAATCCGGTATGATTTGCAGTATCTATCGGAAATTTAGCCGGCCAATAGGGTACTCGTAATATTGTAAATCACGCAGTACCCCCCATAGGTTGGGAAGAGCCTTTGGTCAGCATATGGCTTGGAACTGAGAACATGACTATAGGTAAATGGCCCAGGACACCTAGTGGCAATATGTGGCTGGACCAACATTTACCCTAGGCACACGCATCGCTGAAATTTCACCACAGGCTGCGCGAGCTACCGTGCATTTCCACTATTCTGTAGACTGACAACATTCCACGGCCGTCTGGATAACTAACCGAGTCGTGTAACATGGAGGGTTTTCATGAAAGTGATTATCGTATCTTGTTTACATCGACCTCTTGAAGCATGTTTGTCGTTCTGATTTTTGGGGTTCAGTGTTACGATAAGCGATACTTGTAAAGGTGAACTACTTTTGATCAGATCAGAAATACCGGAGCCGATCCAATAGCTCTTGACGTTCGAGAATCAAGTACAGCAACATTTTCTGTCGATTTTGAGAGATTAGGTACGTTTCTCATGATCAGATAGGTTTATGTACATAGGAAAAAAAAAAGAATTTCCACAATTGACATTGAAAAGAGTGGAAGCGCAGAGAAGCGATTAAAAATTTCGAGGATATAAAAAGAGAGAAGCTTGTACGAGGTTCTTATATATGGTGGAACGTTCGATTAGAGTATAAGAGATCGCGCGTTGATTCTGCCAGATTCACGGCTCTCGTCAATCACTCTCGAACTCTTTACCACTTGAAAAGTTTTTCACATTTCAAAAGTTTCCGTGTTTTCGAACCAATAAGTATCTCACTTTCCTATTCCATGCCTAAGATTTCTTTTACCCTCGTATTTAAGTTGGTCGCGAATTTTTCACGGTAGGGAGTATAAGAAATTAGCAAACAAATGCCTCAAAAAGCACGAACATACCCAGAAAATATCCAGATTTCGTGCTACGTAAATGGCATACAAAAGATGTCAAGTTCAAATATGCTTTATACGTGTATTTCAAGTTATCGGAAATTGTGCTATTGTTACGTGCACAATGTGCTACGTGAAGTAGAAATTGATGCATTCTATCGAAAGGATTGGTAAAAATAAATTGCGAAGCGATGTGACAATGTAGAGCGACAGCAGCCATATTGCGGTTTATTGCGCATGCGCCGATCGAATGTGGGCATGCTCCTACAGACGGTGCAGTTATGCTATCTTGAGAAAATGCATGTATCAAATCACTACATAAAACGCATTAAAGCTTGTTTGACATATGGAATACGATAGGAATGGTGAAATGTACTATCGTCAACAATCAAATACCTCTCTAGAATAATTCAAATGGTTTCTACTTCCGAATCTGATATACGTAGACATACAATGTCAAGTTTCATCGACCAATATGACTAGGTAAAATCTCGGTACAGGTTCTGTTTACAGTGAATACAACTTTCTAAAGTATATTGCATCCTCGATTGGGCTGATGTACTCTGTTTGACTTGAGGCAACCATTATCATAATCACTTCTTCCATTTTCCTATGCATAACCTATACCTGACTACTGCGCTACTTAGCCTATTACACGGGTCTATAAACCCTGCTGCAATCTACAATCCATGCAAAGTAATTCAACGGGATAGCGCATAGAAGGGGGAGGGGAGAGAGAGAGAGAGAGAGAGAGAGAGAGAGAGAGAGAGAGAGAGAGAGAGAGAGAGAGAGAGAGAGAG
>JARQTI010000581.1:127763-147868 GCA_030142655.1 Trachelus tabidus
AGCCGAAGCCACGGACAAGGAAAGTCAGGCAAAGCCTGACTCAGAGCGCCTTATCGCTCGCGATACCAAACCTCCTAGCCGTTTCTGTCTTATCCTGGACTGCGCTATCCATACGTATCCATTCCTCGACATGTCCTAGATATTTCTACCATTCTACCATCTCGTTTCATCTCGTTTCATATTATGTATTCTTTTTGTATTTTCATCATATTGTACTCTGAAGCTCTATGTTACTAACAAAGAAGTTTTTTGTATTAATTATTGCGGCAATTTTTTTATTCTAACAAAAAAGCGGTTGCCTACATAAAATTAATATCACGTTCGTTGGATGCGATATATGTTCGAGATGCCCAGGCTTTACGAAACGTTCTGTGGCTGATGTAAATTGCGGGAGCGATCATGTTTCGCTTTCTGACAGTATTGATTACGAAGTATGTCAGGTAGCATATACATTTACTGTACCAAGTATCTTTCATTTTTACTAATCTAGTTCATCGTGGTTTATTTCCAAAATATTTTTGTTTCTAATAAATGCGCTTGTAAGTTATGTATATCATTTTCAGGCACTGGATCTATAAAAACTGAAAAATGGATTCTTATATACGTCACGGAGTATCAGTGATTCGCTATAGTCATTTGTCAATTACGATGAAACAGAGTCCGATTAATTGCGTGAGATTTCGGCTACTTTAACAAATATAATTGATTGTTTCCCACGTAAATCGCGTAAAAAATGCCTGAAAATAATAACTAGCACATTTCAAGCAGGGATGCAGTACCGCCCTCGAGATATTTAACGAAACGTACCAATTAAGAACTTCAGAATCAAATGTAGAATTATTATAAGAAATCGATTAATTTTATTTTACGTTTTATACATCTCCTATTCAAAGAGCACAGGGGAACTAGCACAAGCCCCAGCATCGCGGAAAGAAAAGCTACGACAGGTTACGTCGGATCATGGAAAACAATGAACGTCACCAGACGCCACCAGCTTCGAGTTGCCGGCAACCGAATTTAATAGGGGGTCAGCAACGAGGAAGACGTTGCCATGGACCATCACGTGTCGCTGCATTATCGCCTTTACGGATGTCCCACGAAAGGCACATGAAAAGTACCGAAGGGGAAGGGAGCTCAGAGAGCCACCCTGGCGTGACGTATCATGAATCTCCACGACCTAATCGTCCTGAAGTAGAGCCGACGAGGATCATCGCCAGAGGTGACCAGACGTACGCCATGATGTCCTACGTAGACCATTAAAGGGAATAATTTATTTAGACCGTCCTTCCTGGTATCGTATATTACTGATCACAAGAAGGCTTCACGTAAGAACATTATAATTTGGCTTTCTTCTCGTCAGGCTGTAGCGATCGAACTTTTTTATAATAATTTGCAGTCAAAATTTGAGTTGAACGGCATGCTTCAAGCATAGCGCGTATAACGGTACGATTGGCGTGTACCTCCTGGATAACGATTAACCCAGGGCATTGGTGAGCACCTTGACCTGGTTTAATGTAGTCTCGTCTGGATATTAAATCAAAGTTGAGGGTAAACGTTTTTCTGCCAAAAGGAAGAAATTTGTTGGGCCTTTGTAACTGAGGCGAGAGTGTGACTGGTAGGTGTATTTTTTTTCTTTATTTCTTCTTCTTTTTTTCTTTTCTGTATTTCTTTTCTTCCGGCTTCGGATTAGAGAATCGCGTTTTACAAGAACGGAAAAGATTTCGTGCCTTAGTACCTGAACATTATGTTTTTCTATTCTGTATATTTATATTGTATCCATTAAACATAAGACTTGGTTACCCTGAAGAGCTGTTTAAAGAATCCATGAAACACGCTTTTCGTGCGTTCACGCTGTATTAGGTATCATTAATAATATTCTTGTATTCATTATCTTTTTACTTCTGCAGAAATGTTAACACGTTATTTTTTCTTGTATTTTCTCATTCTCTGTATTTTTTATCTTTCTTTATCTTTAATTTTTCTATTGTGTAATATTCTCCTTGTCTTCTAATTTCTCTATACGCTCTCTTATTCCTCACTGGGCTTGGTCCGCGCCGGTAACTGTGTTCGAGTTGCTTCGACTGTTCTGTCCAGCTTCAGGGCGACGTGTACATTTTGCGTAATAACCGTTGGGCGTGTTCCGGTAATGCGATTGAGCATTACTTTTCGTGTGCGCGTAAAATCCTATAGAGTTAGATTTCTTTCTTTGGAATAGTTTTGTGTTTCCTTAACTTTCGTGTTTCAATTGTTTCACAAGTTCAGTAGAAGAGCTTTTTTAGTGCCAGTACTATTTGCGTAGATTTGTTCACGCGTCCCGTGGTGCACCTTGTTCTGCGTTTATAGTAACTTTACTAAATTATTTTAGTTTTGTTTTCTTTGTTTTTCTTCATTTTCTTATTCGAAAGTCTGAACGAAACAGTCTCGCGATGCAATCCTGTCTGGTATCCACAAGGCTCATTTGCTAATTAGTTTCAGGAATGGGGCGTGGGGGGTAAACAAGTGTCGTTCGTATTTGTCATGAGATCTGGAAAGACGTGTATATTTTGAACCAAAATATGTTACACCTTGTTTCGTTTCATTCGATGATAAGATTAGTCGAAGAATGAATTTTGGTAAACGGGTTTCGAGCGATCGAAGAATATTTTCATATGACTCGAAGAATGGGATAGTAGACGTAGATTTTTAGGTCCCGCCTGACAGGTTGTCAGAACTTGAACCAAAAATTTAGTACGTGTTTGACGTCAGTCGTGACGCTTTGGTGCAAGGAGACAGGAAACACGATCTAAGAAAGAAAAAAAAGTTGACAGAACTGAAAAAGTTTTCACAGGCTTTAGATAGCTTAGATGGATCATAAGGACTAATTTTCGTAAATTTCTCTCATTTTTGATAGGTATAGATGTAGTTCCGCTGATGACTTCCCTCGGTCGGTAATGTAGGATTCGGCAAGTAATAACTTACCCGTCTTGACAATTTTTGGGAATACTGAATTATGATAGCGCTCCAGACAGCTTAGGGCTCATGATAATCTTTATTGACAAGGTACAACGTGGAATTTCGATTTTTCTGTAGATACTGCGATTTATCGCAATGAACGTCATAAATCTGATTAACCCTGGATTGCTTGTAGAATGAGCAAATGTCTCAGATTATTTAAGATGGCGGATGGGATACTCGAGCGTCTTATGTAATATTGGAGTAAATGTCTGCGTCAAAGATCGCACAAACCTCTGAATTAATGGGGTTAAAATTTACGGGAAGTATTAGGTCTTCGATGTAGATGAAGCAGTAATATTAGTGAATGTTTAGTATTCGTGATTAAAATAACGTAATTTCTCGTATTGTTTTAGGCGGCGAATTCATACGATACCACTGTACGGTTAGTATCGGTATTTTTGACGACAAATCTGCTTTTTATAATATGTAACAAATTATTTTCTGATGTTATATGATCTTGACCCATTAATGCCCAAACGAACATCGGTATGTGGTAACTTTAGTAATGAAGTTTTCTATGTTCTAGAGGAAACTTCTTTATGAAACTTGCTTATAGGAATTTTTGGAGTCACTGATTACAAATTTAAGGTAAAAATTACAAAATTTAAAATGGTAAGAAAAACACTGATGTCTGATGCTCGCTAGTTTATTATGGAGTAACCTAAATTTACATTTAGATCTTTTTTATTTATCGCTTTTTTATTCATTAACTTCTGGTTATAGTCTGATTATAGTAAATACCATATCTTCTAATTAGTACTATTTAATTAGCAAGTTCTATGAAGAAAGTACTTTTTAGTTCGCTATTTCGTCCTGGTATTTATAAAGGTTTTGTTCTGATTTGTATTGAATTCAAATTCAATTGGAAAGTGCCGCTAACGCTTTAGATTGCGTCTGGGTAGTAATTTGAAATGCTAGAGTGCGCGTCAAAAAGTAAAAAAAAAATATATTCCTAACTTTTAAATTTTACATTCAGTACTTTTATGGAAATACGTATAAATTGAACATACTCAATTAAGTCTGAAAAATAAGTGAAATAAAGTTTGCATACTTTCGCTCCACATTACGTCGCTTTAAAGGCTTAAAGTATTTATTGGGAAGGTAAGATTTTCGATTTTTAAGTTTTTTCACATAAAGTCTGCTTATAATCCACGCCTTAGCGAACATTTTTAAGAAGACAATATTTCACTTAAAATGCTTATTTTTTGCAATAAGAAAATTAATGAAACTCAGCGATCCAGCAAGAAAGATCATTAGCACGTGTCATTACCATTTCACAGAATCGTAGCACGTGGCCATAGTTTGACCAGTTCCCTGAGTATAGTTGTGTGGTGACTCGGTTCGTTGGTCAAGAGCATTCAAGCATAGAGCACGAAGGTAACCTCAGTACGTGGAGTATCCCGAGATAGTTTTGCGAGGCAAGTTCTCCTCGCCACAAGTGTCCCTGCAGGACGACTGCAGTTCCAGTGCACTGCTCGGGCTGACACACTTCCTGCCATCTCGCTTTTCCAGTCTCGTTCATCTCGTTGCCCACAAGTTTCGTTATTTTCCCACGGTCTCCTGTGCTTTACAGCACTGTAAAGAAAAAAGTGAAATTTCATTGGAGGCGACAGGAAGAAAATCACGTAGAATTTTATTCCCGCCGCCTTCGTCTTATTTTATTGGTTTTCGCGTCTGGTCTGCCGGACACTTCAGACATATGTATGTAGAGGAATTTTTGTTATTAGCGTAAAAATTTTGAAAAATCATTTTTAATTGTTACAAAATTTCATTTCCTTGAATTTCAAGTCTTTCTCCGCCATTTTGACTTCGCGAAAAGGAATGCATGCCAAACAGTGCGAAGCACCGGGAATCCCGCCACTAAGCGAAACTTCTCTTGGAGACTTGAAAAACTTTGAATTAGCTGGGAGATGAGCTGCGGGCTGCTCCTGTATAAATATTAATGCACTCCTGGACCTCGAAACCGAGAACGATGCATTGGGGAATCAAGGGAAACTCGAAATGTGCACCTTGCTGCATCTTTGTATCTTATGCACTTGCGTTTTTTCGTTTTTTCCTTTTTTTTTTATGTACACATGCGTTACAGAGATACAAGAATCTGCGATTATAATATGAAAATAATAACTGAAACTAATTCTTGAACACCGAAGTAGCTCATTTTTTAGTTGATTAAAGAGATAGGTAAGGAAAGGTATCATATGGTGACAGCGCCCCTTCATTATTACTTTTAAAAACGTGCTATGCATCTATTACCTAAAAAGGGGGCCCGAATGGTTTCAGCCACGAGAGAATATTTACGCTCCTGAACACCGGGCCCAGGTGCATCCCACCACGCACGAGAAAAGGTAAATGGGGGCGAAATAGTAGGGGTCAGTACAATTCAGGTTATGCTGTATGTATATCATACTATCTATATTTGTAAATATACGTATAAAATACTATTGGAGTTCGACTATAATTTTTTTGGTGGCTGGATATATTTATGCGAATAAATATGGATGCCTGGATTTCTTTTTAAAACGCTTCGAAAAATTACTTCATGGTAATATTAGGAAATTGATATTGCACGATACGTAGCGTTACATGATTTATTCCCTGTTAATTAGAATTTTGCGAGAATTAATGAGCACCAAAACATCAAAAGATGTTTCTTAATTAAAATTTTACACAAATATGTATCCAATACACAAAATTCATCTGATCCAGGAAGCAGCTAATTAACGTCAAAATAAAATATTTCTGTTACTAAAAAAAATGAATACCATCCAAAGTAACAATAGTAAATAATTTTTCCCAAATATTAACATTCAACGTTTATTCTTTCGAATTATTCTAGACGTCAGCTGACATCAATCCCATACATTTGCATAAGTAACATATATAACCGGGAAAGGCATCCTATTAATCCACGAATCGGCTAATTTAAAATCAACTCGTTAGCATGAAAATCAGCATACAGCCGATGGAAACTCGTCCAATGAATAAACTTGTTTACGTATATTTATCTTTATAACGTAGAACGGTGTGAAATGGGCGAAAATAGTGGTAAATTGTGAGAAAGATCAGCACGTACATCCACGGGTTAGTAGAGATTGGTCGGCATTAGGGGTAGCAAAAGAGAGGGGCTCGTAGTGTGAGGCGCACAAGGCGTAATAGAAAGGACTCTAATCTAGCGTTTAGCGAGTGAACCTGGTTGAGATGGGGGAAGATAAGGATTCCCGGGAGCGCGTATCCTGCGGTAACCCTTGGGCCATCAATCATCTCATGGGATTCCCGCATTCATCCTTCTACAAGATACCGGGAAGCCTCGAAGGTCCTGCGTATGGATCCTGGGTTCGTCCTGTTTGATGTTGCTGCTGCTGCTGCTGCAGACGCCGATGCTCGTCTTAATATTTTTTACTGTGCGACACCCTCAACCTACCAAGGCACCCTACTCGCCCACCTATTTTTATGGAAGATTTACAGGGATGACCCCAACCCTTATGGTGCACCCCGTTCCTATTCGCGTTATACTTTTTTTCGAGAAACTTGAAAAACTTTTCACGATTTCCAAGGCAGAGGAGGGTCCTGAGGATATTTGGGAACCAGTCAGGACGCCGTAAAAGTTAAGGGGATCAAACGAGGCAATTGAAAAATAGCTGTTCATTTAATGGGAAGAATTACGATGGACCGTTGGATGATGTATTGGAAATGAAAAATGCTTTTGTTCAAATAAATCTCTCAAGACAGACTTTCTACGGATAAAGAAATCTTTTGGAAATCCGAACAATGCATAGTATTTGTCGCAGAAGAATATTACGATATGGATATTAAAAAAAATCTCCAAACTGTGACACTGAGTTACGCGTATAGAAAGTATTGAGAACGAAGAAACATTATGTAACTCCGTAAATTATTATTAAACTTGCATAGTCGATTAATGAAAAATCAATGGTCTTGTTTAATTTGGCTACTTTTTTTTTCATTATCTCGTGTAAAAGGCGATTTATAAGGGCGTATAATAAATATCGTTCTGTATCTCTCTTTATATAATATACATATATATGTACAGCGAAATATATATACGAAGAGTACGTGCTTTTCCAGCCGATATTTCAAATAGTAATTTAATAGCGTAGCGCACAGTCGCGGCAGCGTCAAGGTGGATTCGGGCACGTATGAATGTACCTTAATGATTCACCATTGGTGACTAGAACTTCGCAAAAACGTGTCTCATGGCTTTAACGAAAAAATTTTGCAAAAATGAAATTATCTTCAGATCGAGTGTCGTCTAATTTTTCTTTCATCGTACGCATCTCTTTTTTAAAATATAGAAGAGGGCGTGAAGTGCCGGGAGTAAAGGTCGAGATTGAAGCACGTTGCTTCGTTTGATGTCGTGAAGCATTATCAGACCTCGGAATATCATTTGCATTTGGTTATTGTGTAATTCGTAATATCAAGGACCTGAAGGGGGCAGTTTTATTTTTATAATATTTATGAATTCACAATTGTAGCTACACAATAAATTAATTAAATTGTAATAAGAAATTTGTCAAAGGTCGAAAAATAAGCCGAAAAATTAACACAGTGATGTATATTACGTGAATGAGAATATATTTTTAGACACTAAATACCATTTTAACACAATCCGTATTTATGCGAAATTATATGTAAAGTGATAAAATTGAAATTCCTTCAAGAAACCGCGTTAAATATTAGAATTAAGTAGATTTTACATTGCAATAATATGATAGGTTAGAATTTGGTCTTTTAACGTATCTACTCGTAGGAAGATTAATTTAGTCTTATCTTGATAATATTAATGCAAATAGCCTTTATATTATATATACATATATGTACACAATATGCATATGTAATGGTAGAAAATACAAAAAACAGTGAAACAACAAATTAAATTACCAATCATCCATATCAGTATTATTGTGATGTTCGTGTGAGAAATTACGTCTGAAATTGACGTCGACTGGTAGTACAGGCTCTTGGTTTTTTAAAAATACAGAATTTATTTACCAGGAAAAATAAAGGACCGAGAACTCGTGCTGAGTTTATCGTATTTATTTTCTTTGCAAAGATTCTCAACGTTCCCTAGATACATCCTCTTCGTTTAGAAGCGTAGAAACGATGCTGGTGCCACTTTATGGGGAATCAAACTGTCCACAGCTTCAGCAAAATGTTATCCAAGTAACTGTACCACAAATAGACACAGTAATTCCTTCGTACACCTGATCCCAGATGGCGCGTTTAAATCCCCATATAAAAGAGTATTAATTGTCTCCTCGATGGAATAAATTCACCTACACTTTACTCGCTCTATGCTCGTATATTGTAAAGGAAAAAGCATTTCACTGGGATTTAGGAATATTTCTCCGAGCATTCGTTCTGTCGTCCAATCAAGTATTGTCAACCCTTGGGATATTCATTTTGTGGATATTATCGGGGACACGTGACTGTTACGCGGTCGGAGAGTGACTATTGGCTGATTATTGATTAAAAGTGAATATTGATGGGCGCAGAATTCGTGCAATTGAGTTACGAGATCATCTGTGCTTTGCTGAAGCTGTGCTTCGCTTATCTTGCAATAGTAACAATGGTACCTGGTAACAAGAGTCTCTTGAATATGTAACACTGATATCGTGTCTCGACTGTCGACATTTTTATGCTATTATTCTGAAAAAAACATTGCAGATGATCTGGATCGTAAATTTTTTTTATTTTTTACGTTTCAGGATTTCTGCGTCACGAAAGATTTCATAAGCTCAGTGATACTCTAATCAGTATCTGTTTTTTTGAGGATTTCGGGATTCAGTTTCACAGCTTCCAGATCTGCAAAGACACTGGGTATCGGTGATTCGCAAAGGCCGTTTCCATTCGCTTCTTGTCTCGATAGATAGAGAAGTAGGAGTAGAGGGATAAGGGGAGAGATATGGGACTCTGGTACAGATGATTCAGGAGTTATGGGCTTTAGATGGATTTTTGACGAAATTTGATAAAATATTATTTTAGTCAAATTTTCATTTCTGCCTCATAATTTGTACTTGTAAATTTAAAAAAGAAATAAAGGCAATCATTAACCGGCGAATTATTTTTTGAAAATTGTTACTACGCGTTCTATTCGAGAATCGCGAGGGGATGTGAGAATTTTTACGAGGGTGTAGTCGCCGTTTGTAGGGATTTTATGGTATTTTTTTTTTCGGCCGCGTGAATTGATACCGAATATTCGCTAGGAATGAAAATGAAATTTCCTCTCCACGCCCTTTGCTATGGAACAGTCGGTGTTTCTCTGGGCAATTAGTCCGCATTATTAAATTGGCAAAGTTTATTTCCGTGTTATAACGTTCGGCCGGCTGGCGGCGCACCCAGTACCTATACAGTGTTACCAATCTCGACGTTATCAAATCGGTTCCACACTCGCCTAAGGGTTGAGAAACTCTTGGGCGATACCAAAACGATACGATATTCGCCGGAAACCCGCCAACTGCCGCAACCAAGAAACTTCCGCTATTCCTCTTTCGCAAGACTTTTTTTTCCTTCTTGATGTGGTCGCGCCGTGCTTCAGCAGGTTACGATGAATTCCGTCTGCTGAAAGTTTCACGATTTCGAAACTCCGTGAAAATGGAAAATGCCATTCTCATGCAGTTTCCACCCCTTTATCGTTCCCTTCCATGTTTTGAATTTTCATACTATTCTCCTGTCGTTCCCCGAGAACTATACCATTAAGTTTCACGATAGCACCTAACCTCGTGACTTTTAGGTACAAGAACGAACTTCAGTTAATTACATTGAAAGCACGAAATTTACATACTAAATAGAATTTAAGAAATAGACAGTGCGATTCTCTCGATTAAAATATCCTCATACGTAACATAATAAAATATCAAAGCATAAGAGTATAGATAGGACAAAGGACGCAGTTTAAATCCGTTGGAGGAATAGTCGATGTATGCGTAGCTATGTATATGCTTGAAAGAAAAGGCATAAAAAGAGTGAGGGTTGTTTTAGGTAAGGGCGATGAAACGAGGAAGGGGTAGTAGAGGGTCGTAGCTTACATATAGGTAGATATATATGCGTGCGTGCAGAAAGGGCTGGGATCCGATGCTGATATGTCTCCTAAATCGCGTACACAATGGGAACCGGTGTGGGGATACTGAACAGAAGGATGGGTGCCATATTCAGTCGGAACAAGTTAATCGGCCTGACATAAAAGGGGTTCCTTGGAGTGGGTTGGAGGACGCTCCAGAGAAATAGAGGAATGGAGGCTAAAGGGGAGTTGATTATTTAACAGAGTGATCGCGACACTCTTTGTGTTCCTGTGCACGGCCCGATGAATCCATTCATGAAACGACGCTGGAGATCTGATACGTGGATTTTGCCATTTCACAGGGGCGAACGTCTTTCTTGTACTGTATGCTTTGACGCTATATTTATTACGTTCTGTCAGTTTGAAAGATAGATACTTCACGTAGGAGCCTATTATTAGTAGGTTCATTCATTTTGTATTGAACTTTGTTGGTACAGGCAAGGTGTACAGTATAGCCAGAGAAATAAATTAAGAAGTGTTATTAAAGAATTTTACAGATTTTGAAAATATTCCGATTCACTTTAATGTACCTATATGCATTTTTATAAGTAGATGCATATTTCGAGTATTCAGATTCATCTAATGACAATACTCTAGGGGTATTTTATTAACAGTGAATACAATCCTGTCCTACTATTCTAAAGTAACAACCCCTGCTTAATAGGTGGGGCCGTTTCTCACCCCATATAAGTACCTGTATTTTTTTTTAACCACCCAACTAGTAGAATCTAAAAGGAACATGAACACATACACGGTATGATAGTCAATAATAATAGTTAACTGCACCGTGAGACCCTTTTCATAGCATCCCTTTGAAACAGTGTATAGGAAAGGGTACCTTTGGCCACGTTCGAACAATGCCTGTCAGGAGATACGTCATTTTCAATTTATCATTATCATTCGTTTCAATTATAAACTATATATCCTCCTTGTTCATTAACAATATTATTTGGTTTTTCAAATAAAGAAAAGAAAAAGTTGTTGCCACCAGATGAGCAGCAAAGAGGGTAGGAAAGGCTGGAAAAGGTAGAAAAACCTTATCTCGGATTTAAGTATCATTAACAATACGATAACCTTCGACAATTAAGGGAGCCAAGCTGTATAACAATTAGGGGCTGATTCCCGTAGCTTAGGGGTGGCTTACGTAGCTTGGGGGGTCGGCGAGGACGATCGTCAAGGTAGAATCCAGAGTAACAGGCGCATGTTCGATGTAAAATAAAATAACAAGGGCAATGCTTAATTAAGCTTTGGGAGTCTTCTGTAAACATAAAAGGAGATTCAAGGCCGAGGTACAGAGAATTTAGGGCGCTTAGAAGATCATTGGTAGGAAGCAGTTGGTATAGCTGGAAGTAGCTAATATCTGTCTAACCATTAAACGAATGGGATTACGTCGTCCTTATTTTCAATGGTTATTTAAGTTTTCACTTAATTTTGCCTTAATTAAGCCAAGGCGAAATAAGTACTAAACATAATATCATAATATCACGTAATTTCCGTTAGCACGATCTAGCTGCTGCCAACCCTGGGTCAATATTAGTGATTGATAATTCAGGTTGTCTAGGAAATTTTCCGGATCAACATTGGTTACTAAGCCAGCCCTCTATACAGTGTACTCGGTAGATACGCCGCCCCTATTGTTTGACGTGGAAGCTGATGAGATCTTAGGTTCCTAACTGTTGGTAGTAATGATTAAAAGAAAGGTCAAAATAGTTTGCGAGGAGGTTGATTCAGCCGGAAGTGGAATATTATACAGTGTATATGGCACGGTCGTCGTAGCAGGGGATTAAAATTTTGTGAAGAGCCATTCCGGAGCAGCGAAGGCTTTTTACAACGTTATTAGGAAAGGGAGCCAATTGGCAGCCATGGAAAGTTCCAATATAGTCTGGAAGGAGGCAACTTGGTAAGTGCCACTTTAAAAATTAACACCACGAAAATTATGTGCTTTTTATAAGAGACCGTGCAGCCATCTTACATAAGTGCCTTATTACCAATATATATAGTATCATCTAACCTAGATAGTGGACTAATAGGAAACTTCAATTTTATGTCTCTAATATTTTACATTGACTGTATAGATATACCAGTCTCCTTAATAATCTGATCTCTTTTTCATCTGATAATTATCAGTCTCCCTTAATACGCTTATATGGATAATAATTTCTCGAACTGAATTCTTAAATTTCTCAAGCATAACATTTACCACGTTCACGGAGCAATGTCTTCCCGAGGATTATACTCGTCGTTAGCTTCTTCGGATCATTTGGCTGAACATCGCGTAGCGAGGGTAACGGGAAACGGCAAAGGAGCCAAAAATATGTGGAAACAGTAAACAAGGGAAGGAAATACGAAAAAAGGTTAGTGAATCGCGGGCAGATTCTGTCGTCACTTGAGAACCGTTATTTCGGGGTTTTAGCTCGAAGATGGATCGGCAAACGTCCTAGGCGTGGATGACGTCGTATTTCTATGCGACATCTGCCTCGCGCGTTATATAATCAGCCGGGATTCCCACGGGTATCAGGTTATGCGCGGCTTTCACTCGATTTTCCCTATCGCTCTGAAACCTAACCTAACCTCAATCTCGTACTATCTCTCTCTCTCTCTTTCTCTCTCTCCTTCCCTCCCTCTCTTTACTTTTCTCATAGAGTTTCTTGCTTTGTCATTCACTTCTTCGTTCTCTTCCTCCCTCTACTTCCCTTCCTACGCTTTCCGGTATATCTATCCGCGGCTGTAAACATGCGAAAAGCTCGCGAAAAGCACTTCCACTATTTCATAAGCTCGTGCATTTCACTCGAGAAAGCCTTTGGGCTACGAGCGTCCATCACGTTTCAGGAGGGTTAAGGGAATATATGGAGTACGTAGAAAAATGGATAATAAAAAGAAGAGAGACGGTTAGATAAACATGAAATAAATAGAAAGAGAGATAGGTACACGGCTGTAACGAACCTCTGGGATTCCCCAGGCGATGAGACGTCGCGACGGTACACGACGAATGACATTACCCATAATTCCCAGCGCAGCATATTCTCTCAACCACGAGTAATTCATCTATCGTCCTATCGACTTGCTTTATTTCTAGATAAAAAATGTTTTGCATATAATAAATCAGATAGTAATTATGTTAATTAAACGGCTAACCAAAGATAAGCAATGAGCGTTTCAAATAAATCATAAAACTCGTATATTTTATTGGAGAAAAATTGAAAAGACATGAGTGAAGAAATTCGATGTGAATTCTTTCTTGGATTTTCCAGCTGTCTTTAACGACGAGACTTTTCAATTTCTACGAAGGAATTGTCGTTGTTCTTTTTCTTTTTAAATCCTTTTATCCTCTCGCAACTCTGTCTATTGCGGAAAGTGTCACGTTCATCGCCTAAGGGCAGGGAGGTTGGGGGTGGGTCGGTCGGGTATACTATAGTGAACCCATCCGGAACGGGACTGACTGCTACTGGGAACAAGGAAGAACACACGTGCGCGAGAAGCTTTGTCCTTTATTGTGGCATTCCCTACAGGAAATTAACAGCCTGAGTACTCAGGACTCTGTCCTACATAATATAAATAGATAGTCTTTTTTTAAAGTTAATCCAGGATTTTTCGTGGTTGATTGTAGTATATTTGCTGTATTCATATAGGACAAGTATTGTTCAAAAAAAAGTTCAGGTATCGTTGAGGGTTTTTAAAAAAATGCTTGAAAAATGTACGATAAACTATATCTACATAGAGAGGAGCAATGCGTTTAAGCTATACATAACAAGATTTATACTTTTTTTTTCAAGGAGGGGGAATTTTTCCAATTTTTCGGAATGTCAACAGGAGACGTAAGTATGTCGCAGGAAGTAGCACGAAGTGCACAGAGATGCAAAAGGAGGAAATTTAAAGTTTTAAGGGCCCGGGAATATGGGCCGACGCGTTAAATGGACTGGGATTTACGGCGTAGGATCGTAAAGCTTTGCATCTCGACCCAGCTGATAATTTCGCGGCTCATAAAACTAGCCGGTGCTAACTCGAAAATTCACGGAAACTCCGTTGACCCATGTAGTCCGTGTAGGGCCTGAGTCCTCGGTAGAGCGCCTAACCCTTTGGCGCTCTTTTTACGAGTCGAGTATAAAGACTTTTGGAAATAGGTATAATTTTATCAAGTTTTGGGCAAGAGTCGTAGTACTAAGGTATAATACGTAGTTCCTCATTGTCGTTGGTAAAATTTCTCATGGGTTTTCGTTTGACTTTTATTATTCTCATCGACCGATCCGGTCGCTTTTCTCGAAACGGGAACAGTCGACTCCATTGGTTTTCCATAAAGACAAAATTCGTCGTTAAGATCGACTCGGCGTACTCGTAAAGTGGAACTTTTCCGAGCGGAAGGGGATAAAAGAGAAGCGAGAAAATGTAGGAATAAGAAAAAAAGGGAAGAAAAGTAATTGCCAGTCAGACACCATAGATTAGGTACGCTAGAAAAATTCGAAATCGATCTGAGCAAGACAGAGGAATTTCCTTTCGTGCGATTCGATTGGATAAAGAAGCGATTCGTATTATGGGGCGAGCCTTGCCATGATCTCGAATTCGCGAGAGGAGTCGTTGTGCGAAAAATGTTTTCGTCCGTGGGCCGCACGTCATGCACCACACGAGAACCATTTTCGCAAAAAGTCAATATTGACTGAGACAACACTTTTTGACGACCCTTCGACTTTCGCGAGGGATAATCATTTATAAGAGTCAACATACCCCCGTGTACAGGCTGGAATAGGGTGTCTATTGTGTGCAAAGCTTCAAGCAGCGGAAAATGATTTTATTTTGATAGCATTTTAGAATTCATAAATTCCCTTTCAACAAATAAATATTTAATATAAACTCTTAAAAAGCTCGACGTTTCATTCATTTCTTTCTGGAGTCCCATGATTTTCATGGGGTTCGTTTCTGTCTTTAAGGGATGGTACAGCGTAGTAACGGTACGTAAAAATCGTTAAATTAATGATTTTAAGAGAGTGACTTTTAATGTGGTGCGTTCGTTAATTTGGTATAATTTTCGTTATTTCCCTTATTTTCGTATAATACGATTTCATAAAACATTTAACCAACCCTTATTGAATTCATTTATATAGCAATTAAAGATACAGTAAACATTACAAATGACAGATGTATATTTTTTCTTCTATCCGGCACTCGCTGCTCTCGTTGAGTGGCACGTTGCATTTTATTATAAAAAATAATAAGACTTGCTTTCTCAATTGAATTATTAATTTTTTATACCGAGGAACTACTTTTTACGATACTCTATTCGTGAGCAAACTTAACCTAATAAGTGACATGCAACAAACCTATTGAATTATTTGGTCAATCATCAAATTTGCCGACATTTTTTATTGAATTTATTCAGACATGTATGCTTTCTTACTCTGCGCCTTCTAACGGAAGTTTCAATCGAGAAATACAAGAACGTGTACACATATGTCCTATTTGAAATATATTAGCGAAAAGAGCGTCTCACCTGGCGAAATGTACTCGTTCGCAAAGTCAATGATTATTGCATTTTAAAGTCATAAAAAACTTTTATTCAAGTATTTAAAATTTTAGCTAAGACGTTACTTTTTTGTTCTGGTCCGAGGGGAACGCGTTTTATTAGTTATTCATTTTAAAATCGAGAATTTCTCTTAGGTATGTCAGACTCGTCGCACCTTCTCTACTATTTATGATCTATGGGATAAAATATCGTGAAAATCATCACCATCCTCCAAACCGAAGTCTAGCCAGGTTTGCACGTATTATATGTAGGGAATGCAGATGAATGAAATTAGCGATGTATGAAATCAGGGATCTTTACTCGATATTCTCTGGGGATTTGCGTTGGTGAAATTGCGAGTAGAAATCGCGGAACAATTCCGCGGATCGACGCCTAGAATCCTTTTGTTAACATTCTCGAAATTCGCTGGGGCTAGAGGTTCTACTTCGGGAGGGTCGGATGATGGCGTTTCTGGATCGGAGGAACGCTGCGGAAGAGGGACGCCTAAAGGCACGTAAAAGATGACGCCAATAGGTCTGATATTAAACCGTGAGCGTCGCGACTAGCTGAGACGAAAGAAAGGCAAAGGATATGGCAGAGGGTGAATCGAATCCTTTGATATCAAATGGCGAAGATAAGATGGGCAACCTGCTATAAGATTGATACACGCGTGCCTGATTCTTATTTCCAGAACCTTTTCTTCGATACTTGGTAAAAAAGGATGCTTAACGATGTTTGCAATCCAATGTCGGTACTGTTTGGACACAGTCGCGAATTAAAAGTCTCATTGTGCTTTTGTTATTATTTTATCCAATAAAAAGATGCCTCAACCGTACACCAATATCTTTCTACTGTTACCCGTTGTGTCTTTCGTTGGCAATTATTTTTGAATTTATACAATTCTTTTTACTTCGAAGTATACGTACTTCCAAAATTATGAGCATTGGGGTAAAAGAGTCCTTTGCCCAATTTCGTGTAATTTTGTACGAATCCTTGTTCAACAAATCGGGTAAAATCATGGTCAAAAGATTAATACCATGGGGGGTAGAGGAATAGGGTGGGAACGTAGGTGGCAAACGAGAGAGTGGTTAGGATCAAAGGACGTGATTTCAGGGTGTGAGGGTAGGGGTTGGGCTGCCCTCGTCCTGCTCGAGCAATTTGCGACAGCGAAAGGCACTGCTTTTCCTATATCCTTACGTTTGGACGAGCAACTCTTTGCTGCGTGGAGCGTCCTGTGTTTCCCTTTTTTTTATCTCGAGGGATGTTTGACGCCCCAGGATAATATTACAAAGGACAATCATTATTCTTTCTGTGAAATGTCTTGTTGCAAAGTTCAAAGGTATTTCTGAAAATGGTCCCTTTTTCACAAAAATTCAAATTCCCGAATAAGTACGTTTAAGTGCATTGTGGAAATTTGTTATCAGATTTTGAAAGTTGATTTTTCGAGAAAATTACGATTCAGTAAAATAACGTTGTGGAAAGTTTTCCGAAAATTAGTATATATGAATTTTCAGGAAAAAGAAGGATTCGGGAAAATAATGTCGCGAGGGAACGACTCGGACATATTCGAGAGATTCAAGAAGTTGATAGGGAATTCTATTGTAATTCTGATAACTTTGAATATATTTATCGGCATGACTTCTCAACAATTAATATATTTTTTTTTAGATATTATCGAATAATTGTCTTTGTAATATTAGCGAAATAATATTATAGTAGATATTTATTGATCGAATATGGAGATCAGTAGAATGGAATTTCTTCTGGCAAATAATTCCAATGATTTCTGTAATCTATTGTGTCAATGATTATCGTGATTTAAAATTTTCCTACGTTTCAATTATCAATATTATACGAGTTATCAGGCCCCCAGTCGACTTGATGATCAACAGGTTCGAGTACATCGTTATTGACTCATTGCTTAAAGAACCAGTCAAGGATTCTGCGAATCGACAAACAGATATAATAATGAAAGCCTTAGAGAATCAAGCGTCCAATGTCTAGTATTTTTTTACTTTCCTACGATTTTAATCAGGTTTGTTATTGCTTCGTTGTTATCCATTTAAAATGTTCAGATTTAATAATTTTTCGAAAAACAATAATAAAACCTGATTTGTCATTATTCCGTCAAATTACATAATAACTTACACAAACAATTTATTCAGAACATACACAAAATTTTTTGATAAAAAGTTTGCAGTTATTAAACGCATACTATGGAAGATTTATTGAATCAATGACGATTATGAACTTTAAAATAATTAACAAATTTTCTGATACAGTATCTGATGCAGCTGCACACATGCCAACTGATTTCAGAATCTTCATAAGTGCACTATAGCAGTTGTGGGTGTTTTCAATTTCCAAGAACACTCGACTCGGTACGAGCGATCAAGACATGAAATTTTCCAGTGCATTTTTGCGGACGGTAAAATATTGAGAATACATAAGAAAAAAAGAATGAAGGAGGTAAAAATATCAGTAGGACAAATAACCTTATGTAAGTTGTTGTCAATCGACGATACGTGGGTTCTTTGTTTTTTGATAAGGACATTGATATAAATACATTTGCGAGTCTGCTGGGGAGCAGTAAAAGCATCCTAATCGTGATCGACGGAAGTAATACAGAGATACCGTTAGAAAATATCTCAGGGATTAAACATTAAAAATGGCTCAATTCACTATTCTCTTGGTACTTTGCCTTTTGGTGGGAATTTGCACTGCGGGAAATGACTTGACTCTGGGCAGTCGCGAAGAAGGTGACGCTATGGTGGCCAGCAGACGTCTTTACAGAGTAAGAAATTTTTATTTAAACAAAATTTAAATAAATAGTTTTTTAGCACGATCGAACTAATTATGGTTACGCGTCATACGTTCGCTACTGCAAACAAAATTAATTATGCGAAATGCCTAATTTGAAACCGGACGATCCAGATGTGTATAAACGTTATTGTTCCATTCGCGTTCAGAATTTGGTTTTCTCTGTAAATTTCAACCTGATCGGCTCAGTGGTTCGCTCGCAATTTTGCTCGCAAGAATAATACGCGTGCCGGCAGATCAAATATAGAATAATCTGAAATTCGCGGAAGCGCTTTATTGTACCCGTAAATGTTACTGTTCCATCCGCATGAGAAGCTTGATTTTCCCAGAAAATTTCAACCCCATTCGTTCAACGGTTCGTCCGGAATGTAACCGACAAAAAATTACGTGAATATGCGCACGCATGCATATCCATGCATATGCATTCCTTTTTTTGCGAGAAATGCATAAGAAACTTCCAGGTTCTTCGTATGCAGTCATGCATAAAATTGCGAAAAACAATCAACATAAATTTTTGAGAAACTTTATTCATTAAAAATTTTTTATTTTATATCATCAAAGCGGTGCATAATTAATACTTTCTTTTTTGTTTCTATTTTAAACAGCCCCCTATACCCGGCAAGGTTATGGTTGCCAAGTCTGGATTCAACGTGGTCGGCAGAATAACTGCGATAACTGCAGTGAATGCAGCTGGATCGGATGCAACGATTTCAGTACTCAAGGGCGGCATCGGGAACAGTAGTGTCGTCGTTGCGGCATTTGGTACACCTGGTACCGGATTGGACGTGCAATTAGATATTTACGCTATAGTGAACGTAGTCACCACGACTGAGGTGGACGAAGTTGAATCTGTTTCAACTGAAACGTCAGTCGAGGAGACAGAATTACCATAGACAATAATGAATGTATTATGAAATTTATGTATAATTGCTAATACTAGAAAAATGTAATAAAATATTATACGTTTATGTATAATTACTAGCGCTAGGAAAATGTATTAAAATATTATGAATTTCTGCATGATAATTTTGATTTTCTCTTATTTTTCCAATTGTTAAACCCCATATCCTAGATAGATCGCGAGTTTAAAAAAAAAAGTAATACAGGAACTTCGAATCGCATTCGGCGAAATGCGTAGGTTACGCGTGCGTAAGCGAACGTGTAATCGTGCAAGTTGACAGGTAATTGTCGGAATTGCAGATAGGAGCTGGCGTGGTCGTAATAGCTGCAATCTCCTCGGTATCTCGAAATGCGTATGTGGATGCAGTATAGCGCATTGCATGCAATGCATTACGCATTGTCACGCCTGGATAATCCTAGAAATTACTTCGATTTACTTGAAAATGCATTTTATTATTTAAGTAGGAATTTCATTAAACAATTAATTCAATTAATTATCTCACTAATCTATTTACTACGCGTCAGGTTACATATTTTTCTTGACCGCGAAAGTAATACCATTTTTTTGGAATAATGTACAAATATTAGTTTCCTTTTTTCTCTCTCCCTATTACATATCCTTTTCAATTCATTTTCATTTTATATATATACATGTAGCCATATACATGTTTAAAGGGTAGTTTGGGGACAACTTGGATATACAACGTACACATTGAGGACAATTGTATAGTTTGGGGTCGGTTCTCAATCTAATTTCAACATAACGCATACTTTGAGGACCATAAAGCGGCTATCACACCGAATTTGTTTTATATTTTT